>CM021108.1:533606153-533697694 GCA_007115665.2 Sequoiadendron giganteum
AACCTTAAACCCTAAACCCTTAAACCCTCTACCCTCTCTCTATCAAGTCTCTCCCTCCTACCCCCTCTCCCTCTCTTGGGTCTCTCTCTCTCACTCACTCACTCACTCACTCACTCACTCCCTCTATCTCTCTCCCCTCTACCCTTAACCCTCTACCCTCTATCTCTCTCCCCTCTCCCCTAAACCCTTAAACCCTCTACCCTCTACCCTTAACCATCTAACCTCTATCTCTCTCCTACTTCATACCTCTCTCTCTCAAGACTCTCCCTCCCTCCATCCCACCTTCTCTTACCTAATCTCTCAACTCTATACCCTCAACCCTTAAAACCTTGAACACTCAACCCTATACCCTAAACCCTCAACCCTCAACCCTTAAATCCTAAACCTCTAAATCCTCTACCCTCTACCCTCAACCCAATACCCTCAGCCCTAATCCCTCAACCCTTACACCCTTAAACCCAATTAAAATCTCTACCCTAATCCCTCAACACTCTACCTTCAATCCTAAACCCTTAACCCTAAAACCTCAACCCCTATACCTTGTACCCTATATGTTGGACCTTGAACCCTAATCCATCAACCCTATACCCTCAACCATCTACCCTCATCCTTAAAATCTTGACCCTCAACCCTTAAACCCTAAACCATTAAACCCTTAACCCTCAATCCTCAAACCTCAACCCTTAATCCCTTAATCCTCAACCCTGAACCCTTATACCCTCTACCTTATACATTAGACCCTCAATGCTAATCCTTCAACCATATAATCTTAAACCTATACCCTAAACCCTCAACCCTCAACCCTAAACCCTTAAACCTTCTACCCTCTACCCTCTACCCTCTACGCTCAAACCAGTACCCTAAACCATCAATCTTATACCCTCAATTCTCAACCCTCTATCCTATATATTAGATCCTCAACCCTTATATATCTCTATCCCTCTCTCCTATTCTCTCCTCTCTATCTCACTTCTCCCTTAATCTCTCCCTCCATCTTTCCCTCCATCCTTCCCTCCCTCTCTACCCTAATCCCTCGACCCTTAAACCGTTAAACCTAAGTAAACTCTATAACCTAATCCCTCAATCCTCAACCCTTAATCCCTTGACCCTTAAACCATCTACCCTCTACCCTCTACCCTCTACCATCTACCCTATACCCTCTACCCTCAACCCTCAACCCTCAACCCTCAACCCTCAACCCTCAACCCTCTACCCTCTACCCTATAAATTAAACCCTCAACCCTCAATTATCAACTCTTGACCCTTAAAACCTCAACCCTAGGTAGGTAGGGGAACATAGGTGAGATACAGAGTGATGAAGGGAGATGTAGGTAAAAAGAGGGATAGGGGAGATAAATATAGGTAGAGAGGGTAGGAGATGTAGAGAGTGGAGAGATAGAGAGAATTAGAGAGGGGAGGGAGGGATAAGTAGGGAGGATATAGAGGTGTGTATGTGTGTTTGTGTGTGTGTGTGAGAGAGAGAGGATACACAATTGAGATATAGAGTGATGGAGGGAGAAGTGGGTAAAGAGAGGGAGAGGGGAGATAAAGATAAATATAGAGGGAAGGATATGTAGAGAGATGATAGATAGAGAGAATTGGAGAGTGGAGGGATGGTGTGGGAGGAAAGGAGGAGATAGAGGTGAGTGTGTGTGAGAGGGAGAGAGAGTTAGAGGAGAGAAAATGAGGGGATAGGGGAATGGGGAGAGAGAGAAATAGATTAGAGAGGGAAGGGGGGAGAGATATAGAGTAGAGAGGGAAGGAGAGAGTAAGAGAGAAATATGGGTGAGGGAGAGAGTGGTAGGTAGTGGAGTGAGAGGTAGGTAGAGAGGGAAGGAGAGAGGATGGAGGAGGGAGAGAAGGAGGGAGAGTGAGATGGAGAGAGTGGTGAGATAGAGAGTAGAGAGGTAAGGAGAGAATGAGAAATAGAGATAAAGAGAGAGAGGGAGGTTGGAGGGAGGGAGAGGTAGAAAGGGATAAGTGAGACATAGAGAGGGAATGAGGGAAAGTGGGATAGAGAGAGAATGGTTATTTAGAAAGGAGGGAGTGAGAGGGAAGGAGGGAAACTGGGACAGAGGGAATGGTGATTTAGAGAGGAGGGGGTGATAGGTAGAGATAGAGATAATGGTGAGATAGAGAGGAGAGAGTGAGAGGGAAAGAGAGGGATGGAGAGATAGAGAGAGAGGTAGGTAGAGGAATGGAGAGGAGAGATAGAGAGTAGAGAGGGAAAGAGGCAGGGAAGGAGGCATAAGTGACATAGAGAGGGATGGAGAGAGAGAGATGGAGGGAGAGGTGTGTATAGAGAGGGAAGCGAGAGGAGAGATAAAGAGTACACAGGGGAGGGATAGGTAGGGAGATAGAGGTGTGTGTGTGAGTGAAAGAGAGAGAATGGTGAGATAGAGAAAAATATCAATTGAGAGAGAAAGAGGGGGAGGGAAGGAGGGACAATAGTGAGAGAGATTGGGAGGAGAGACAAAAAGAAGTGGAGGGAGGGTGAGGTTGAGAGAGGGAGGGAGGGAGAGGAGAGATAGAGAGAAGTAGAGAGGGAAGGATGGAGGGAGGGAGTGTTAGCGAGGGAGATAGAGGTTTGTGTGTGAAAGAGAGAGATAGAGAGAGATAGAGAGGGGAGAGTGAGAGGGAGGGAGAGAGAATTATGAGATAGAGAGGAGAGATTTAGAGAGAAAGTGGGGGTAGAGAGGGATAAAGAGTGAGAGAGAGATGTAGGTAGAGGGAGGGAGAGGAGAGATAGAGAGTAGAGAGGGAAAGAGGTAGGGAGGGATACATAAGTGAGATACAAAGTGATGGAGGGAGAGGTAGGTAAAGAGAGAGAGAGAGAGAGGGAAGGGGGGGAGGCAGATGTAGGGAGGAGATAGAGGGGTGTGAGAGAGAGAGAGGGGAGAGAGAGAGAGAGAGCAAGGGAGAGAGAGAGGGAGTGGAGAGATAGAGAGTAGAGAGAAGGAGAGAGAAAGTTGATACAATTTGCTGACTACTAAAATTTGACCTCCTGATTACAGAGATTTGAATTACTGATTACTAAAATTTGACTAAGTCTGAAATTTTTAAGATCTTCCAAAAACTAGAATTTGCATTATAATTCCTAGAGATCTGAAACAACTCTCAAACATCTTTCCTATATACATGTAATATAACTTAAAGGATAAGAAAGTAAATTTCCATATGTAAATGTAAACTTATACTTAAATGTTTATTTCATGTATATAGTTTCCTTGGAAGAGAAAGCGAAAATAAAAGAGTTTAGAAAAATCGATTCCAAAATTCATTGCAAAAAGAAAGAGAAGTCACACTTGTTCACTCATTGCAAAATTCAAGCCATTTGGCACTCACCAAATGTGGCACTTTTCAAATTTGGCGAGTGCAATATGGCCTATTACGAGTTTTTTTTTTCAATTTGGCATCAAAATTGTGTCACAGATTGGTGTACTTACCCGCAACTGCATTCTCTTTTGTAAAACTTATATTTGAGTACTCAAATTGTGGATTAACCTCCACCATGGTTTTTCCCCTAACAGGGTTTCCACACAAAAATCCTTTTGTTATGGTTTTGTGGATGATTACTTTATGTGTTTGCATTTTTTCTTTGGTTTAATGTTGAAATGGTTTTAATATCAAATTAATAAAGTTCAAATTTGCAGAACACTAATTCACCCCCCCTCTCAGTGTTCCCTTGAGTTCGACAATAATTAACAATAAATGAAACTAATGTTGTCCTGATTCATTGTGGTCATGTGTTTTACACATACACATTGAGTCTAGGGCCCTTTTTAATAAAATAGACGTAATTTTGTCTTATTTACAGTGTTGTAAAGTGTTTTCTTACACTTTCACACTAATCTAGGGCTTTATTAATTAATTGAGGTTAATTAGAGCTTAATTGGACCTTTAATTAAAATCTAAGCCTTTTTAATTACATTTTTCAAGGATCTATCTCGACACCCATTAATAATATTTCATAACATTTAAATTGGTAAAGTTAGAGTCCTTAAAAATTATTCTAGGACCCACTCGCCACTTTGGGCCAATGGGTCCTCCATACCCAGGACACCTTTTTTTTTGCATATTTGAGGTGGGTTTTTAACATTGTTTCACCTCCCTGAAGCTTGGTCCTAGAAAATTATGCTAGGACCCACTCGCTACTTTGGGTGAATGGGCCATCCTTGCTTAGGACACCCATTTTTGAGTTTATTTGTTGCATTATTTTAATGATTTTAAATCCTAGATCTGATGTCAACTTGGATTATTTGAATTTCGGGGTTAATCCTTAGATTTAGTATAAATATAAGGTTAATTCACATAGTTTCACCTAAGAGTTTACAAGAGCATTATAGAGAATTTCAAATGCATTCAAAGGTACATTGTTAAAGTTTTATTATAAAAATTCAAGATCATATCATCATGTCAAAGGCATAGTGCATCAAGAATGTTGTCGAGCTAGTGTGTTGATGAATTATTGAAGAGCCATTTATAAGAATTGCTTCACATCCAATTCAAGATAAAGATCTACATTCTAGATGGCCACTTCATGTTAGTTTACAAAATTTTATTCCAAGACATTTTCCAAGGTATTATCATTTCATGTTTCATGTTTCATGCTTCTATTTCATTATTTCATCATAAGGCTTGATTACCTAAATGGGGTTTGACCAAGGAAAAACCCTATTCCCTAACAATAAAAAAAAAAATCTCCTCTTAGATGTGTGTTTGTAGGTTTCTAGGTTGAAGATCAAGTGGAGAACAAGATTGAAGCAAAATTGTCAAAGTTGTCATCCATATTGCAAGAACATGAAAATAAGGCTATAGAATTTGTTTTATTTTTGGGATCTGAGCATTGAGTAGTTGGAAGTGTAAAAATCAAGGAACATAACCCAAAAGTCAGTTTTAAGAAACCCTAACAGGGACCCATTTGTCACTGGGGGCGAATGAGTCGCTAGTGACCTAAACTTCCCTCATTGTTGCTATAATAGTTAGGATTTATTTATGATTTTTATTTGCATCATATCATATACATATATTTTTATTTTTTTAAAGAAAAATTAGTGGTTCATCATCTTGATAAATTGATTTTGATAAAAACCCTATTTTTCCCTTAAACACCTACTTCACCCAACTTGATCTCCATCCAATCTTTATGCCTTCAATTAAAAAATTTGTGGAAAGAAAGGGAAATAACATGAACTTTTTTCACCTTCAAATTCCAAATTCTCCTTCACATGACTCCTCACAAATAAATTATACCACCAAACAACAAAACTTTTCTCAATAGAAAATCGAGCCTCTTCTAAATGCCCCTCTAAAAAGCATTCAAACCTCCAAATAGGAATGACTAACATCTTGACTAGAATCAAAGCCTCATGAATCACTGTAGTAACCTCCTTGCTACACTTAATTCCTAGGCTAACATGTTCATTACAATCACCAACAAAGGCCTTGAATCGTGCCCTTTCACTAGCAAACTTTTCATTGTGATCAAGGAAAAAAGTGACCTCTTCACAAAAAAATGATGCCTCTCTATTTTCAATTTTCCACCCTCCACAGAAAAAAAATGAGCCTCTCTTGACAAAAATTCATCCCTCTCAATAGAGAATTGGGCTCAATAGAGATTACTGCCACTTGTGGATGAACACGTGTGTCATGGCCATAAATTTTCACTACGAAACCCAACAATTTTTTTTTAACCAAACATTAAGCTAATTAACCACACTTAATATTGATGGGAACACTATCGATGGTGCATGTTGTGCTAAAGAGGAGAAAATTTACTATAATTAATCCTACAAACAACTTTAGCTTTAATTAAGCCACCTTCAATTAATCAACATGTAATTCATCACTTTAATGTTAACATCAAGTTAAAACAAGAAGCAATGATAACACTATCCTTTAACTTATCTATTAATGTTATTATTATGGTCATTGGTATTATCGTCCATTTTTTCGCTAGTTACTAATGATATTATTGTTAACATTAACTAATATGATTAAGCCTTGATAAATTTTTTGCTATTTTGACATTAATATTATGATAATTAAATTGTTAACAATAATTTGTAAAAACCTCAATTATTAATTTGATTCCTAGATGAACAATAATGCTCTCATTATTATTTAATTAATACAATGCCCATGATGTTATGACCTTGAAAATATATAATTAGCTTTATGATCGAATTTTATGCTAATGTTATACCTTCGAACACAATTTATTTATTTTTTGTTAGAGATCACTGAATAGAAATATTGCCATTGGATAATAGCCTTTGTTACAAAGGTTATCTAAGATCAAAACGATAATAATAATGTTTTAAACTCCACTATTAGTCATATTATTATCTTTAAATAAAACAATACTATTAGCAATAATATTAATATTACTATCATTACTTTAACCACTTTGGATAATAATATTATTTTTAAATTCCCAACCAATACTTACTAAAATTATTTATTACCCTTTATTCATTTAATGGAACATTAACTTTAACTTAATAGCTCCCAAAACATTTCTTTGATAACTACCCAACACTTAACATTTCATCTCAAAGTTTAAATATAGAGGTGCATAGGATATTTATAGTTCACAAGTTATATATTGGATCTACATTCTATTTATTCAATATATATATATTTTCAATTTTTATTTCTTAATTTTATAACGTTTAAATTTATTTCCTAGAATGGATATATATAATGTTTAAATAGTTAAATTTTCTTCTTCCAATGATATATAATTTTAAATAATTAAATAAATAATAATCAATATATGTACTTTATTGATACAAATTGTCTTGTTACATTATTAATATCACTAACGGTGAAAATATTGTCATAGCTCATAATACCAGCCACTTGATTATTAACACTTTCTATACTAAGCCATGGTCAAATAGCTGGGATCATTTTTATTTAAGCGTTAATTTTGTTTTTATTGAAGCTTCACCTGCATCCATTTAATTTTGATGTTTTTTGTTTTAAGTTTAATTTGGATTTAAAATGATATGGTGTTATACTTTATACTGGTTCTAATTGGTGAGGCTGATGACTTACATTTTGAATGCTACAGTGATTGTCCACTGCATATTGCAATCCATGAGCTTGTTGAATTGGGGTTTGGTTGCTTCATTTTCCATGCAACAAATGTCCTTCCACCCCAGCCCCCCCAACTATTTTTTCTTACTCTCATCTTCTACTCACAGCAAAATCAAGCATGAATAAGATATTGTTGCTGAGATATAATAGAAAATTACAATGATTGGTTGGCTGATAAAAAAGAACAAAAAGTACTAAAATTTGGACAGGCATCAAAAGTAACTGCCAGATAATAACTAGCTGGCCTCTATGGACCGATCTGACTAGATACTAGCACCCACAGAAAAATCAAGTGTGAATAAGATATTGTTGTTGAGCTATAATAGAAAATTACAATGATTGGTTGGCTGATAAAAAAGAATAGAAAGTACTAAAATTTGGACAGGCACCAAAAGTAACTACCAGATAATAACCGGCTGGCCTCTATGGACCGATCTAACTAGATACTGGCACCCACACCTTGACCAAACCATTAACAAATTGGTTTATTAATGGAAAACTACATTGCAAGAGGATTTCTTGCCCTTGTTTAGTAAGAATTACCATCACTAGGCATTGATAACTTCTTGATTGCCATGCCAGACTTTATTTACACAACAACCAACCCAATCCTTATGTTGAAATTTTGAAATCTTGACACTTCATTTATTCCTGTTCATTTATTAACCACACTACTACGACTAAGTGTAGATAGTGCCTGCTGCAATATTTTATAGAGCAATGAATGGTGAATATTCACATCACAAGAGACGTGATATGAAGTGTTTTTTTCCCATGCCAACAAGCCAAGACCTTTCATGCAACAAGAAGGAAATAAGAAGGCAAACAGATGAGTCGACAATTTAGTAGTTGTTTTAATTATGTTGCAGGAAAGTAGATGGGTGTACCTCAACAACCAATCCTCTAATTCAAACTACAAGTTAAAAAAACTTTGGCATCCATATCAAACTGAGATGAATCCCTAATCAAATAGACTCCTTCATGTCCCAAGGAAGAAATCATGGAATGAAGAGACAACATTGGGGAGGGACTTGCACAAAAATCTAAGAGTATAGACCAAGCAAATTGTGCAACATAAAGGATAAAAGTAGCTGACAAATGTTGCAGTAGTTTGCCCCAAGAACACAACATGGGTTCTTTAATTATATTGCCTTTATTTGCACATACCAAATATGGTGACAAGGTGAAGAGAGTAGCATTTGGGTAGACTTTATTTTCCTTAGCATTTGTGCTCTCCATCGACTAGAAGATGAGAAGGCAGTGGGTGACTGGCAGATTTCATTTTATTATTCTTTTATTATTATATTTTGTTGTATATTTGTTTCGTTCACTATCATAAAATTTCAATCTTGAATATTTGATATATATCATAATAGTTATTTAAAATAAACACCCCCCCCCCCCCACACACATATGCATATATGAATTTATTTATTTATTTTAGTTTATTTATTTATTTTTCTCCATTGCAACAAAATATAAGACCTTCAATATTACACACAATATTAAGGAATACAAAGAATAAACACACAAAAGAATAAGGTTGGATCTTTTCATTATTTCATCTTAAACAATATACTAACCTTCAACATTACAAATAATACATAAGAATGCATTAAATAACACTCAAATAAATAAGGCTTTCTCTCCACCCTACCATAATGGCGTCATGGAGCCACATGGGCTCTAGCCATACCCCCGAGCAAGAAAGTCTCTTAGCTCCAAGATGATGAATGGAGATTTTTAAAAAAAAATTACAAAGGAATAAGAATGGCATAGCACCAAATCTCATGTATCTAAGTTCCCCACTCTCTATTTCCACCATGATCCATGCAACATACCACTTCCTCATAGAAAACAAACAAAAGGGGCAATGGCAGTAAGGGAGAACTTATCTCTTTTCTTTAGGTGAGAGAATTCAACTCTTTTATCCTTCTTTCCTCTCCTATCCAAGCCATCTTTCTCATTATCTCCTTACAAGGTCCTCTCCTCTCCTCTCCTCATTCTTTCAATCATCTTCACTAAATTCCTCCAAAGGAGAAGTGGGTAACACCCCACTCCTTCTTATTCTTCCAAAATATATAGAATTTTTCAACTTGCAACTCTTGGATGGAGATGTGTGGAGTGTCCTCCCCTCCATAAACGAGGGTATTTTCCTTATTAAAGATGAAACATACATTTGGACAACCCCTCAATATTTTTACTCCCATCCTTCCCTCAAAATTCGTCATTCCTCATTATAAGGGATTTCCAGGAGTCAAATCATGTCCTTGGGGCTTTATGGCTTGCCTAGTTGACCCCTACCACTATGGTATAGACCCTAGGGTGTTTTTTTTTTGCATCCCAATCAAGGAAATTAACCAACAACCCTCCTTTAAGACCCATTTAAGGGCCTATCCGAATTTCAACTTGGATAAGGGGTTCCCAAGACCTAATCCCCACTTACACCTCACATGAATCATGATTAAAGGCCCTCACATGCCTTAAATAAATTATCCATGTAATGCCCCGCCAAGTAACCCTAAAGGAAGTTGCAATTAACATCTTAAGCGAATAATTTTTTTTTTATAAAGTGCATTTAACATACACATTCACTTACTAATTAACAATAACCTCTAAGGCTACAAGGTTAGGATTACTTAAACCCACACATACATATAACATATAACCATATCATTATGAACTTTATGAAATAAACATCATACATCATAAGAATACCACATAACATAATAAAATAATCAACCGAGATACAATCTCATAAACATTATCTTAAACCAATAGTTATATCACTCATTCCCAGAATGAGGCAGTAGTACAAAAGATTACAATTACAAAATTCCACCTCATAAACATAAGAGGGATAAAATAACTTATACAAGTTAAAATATTACAATGCAAGATAATACAACAAGAACCATGAGCTGTCCATTTGGATGTCTCGCCACCAAGTACTGAAGATAGATGGGGACCCAACGGTTTTGGTGCATGTTCCACCCAACCAATGTGGTACCTGAAGGCCCACCCCCCATGCTAGGAGATAGTAACAAAGTAACATGGACTAAGATCTACAACCACTAACCAAAGGTAGACTCATACTGACTCATACAGTTATAACCAACCAAATAAACTAACAAGTACAACTCATTCACCATACAAGTACGAATCAAATACAACTCATTCACCATACAAGTACGAATCAAATACACTCATTCACCATACAAGTACGAATCAAATACAATGCATGTACAAATCAAATACCATACATGTACACATCAAGTACAATGCAAGTACAAATCAAATACCATACATGTACACATCAAGTACAATGCAAGTACAACTCCAACATCACTGACATAGGTCACATTGCTTCTAGACATAAAGTAGATCAAGTATGTTCAAATAACCATACACATAAAACAATTAACAACAGTTGTCATAGATAGAGTGTCATCGCAAGGTTTGTCATGAGATCTCCTCTGGGCATTCTTCGTAGGCTCCGGCACAAGTAATCCTGGTGGCCTCAACCAAATTCCAGCACTCATACTCACTCATGCGGAATCAACTACCTCTCGCAAGAACTAGATAGTTGATCTTGCCATTCCAGGCCTTCTCACTCATCCCAAGTCTAAACAAGCCCTTGTGTCTATGAGTGAGGATTAAATTATCTTGATTAGTGTGAACTACATCCTAATCATCTAAGTACATTAATTTAATTATCACTTGATTAACTCACTTTTGAAGGTTACCCGGTTTACCACTTTGGGCTCCGGCCCCTAACAAAAGCCACTCTTCTAATGGACAACACACACCCAAACAATCCACCAAGAGAAACACAAGTGCATACCAACTAGGAATCATAATCCACTCCACATAAAGATGATACAAATAATAGAAACTCACTCCAAACATCTTGGAGGCAACAATCACATAGTCCACTCCTTTCACAGGAGGTATAAAAGATCTCACTCCAACATCTTAGAGGCAACGACACATAGTCCACTCCTTTCACAGGAGGCAACAAGATGAAACCACATAACAAGGTCACTCTATACAAGGAGACACGGATCCCATAATCCGCTCCTAAACCAAGGAGGTGCAAACATCCCCGTTCATGAAAACCGGGTAAAACTAAAAAGACGCCATGCACTACCCAAGGGAAAACAACTGGATGGCATAAAGATTCAACAACCCTTATCCTCTAAGTTCTTCTGGAAGACTTATAATTTAGGACTAACACTAAATCCCAAAACCAACAATGCAACTTGACGACATAGCAATAAAATATTCAAGTCATCAATCAAATCTAATATTTGGATTTCCTAAATCCATACTCATTCAATAGGTAGTATTGACAAAGTCAAAGACATGATAGGTAGATCATCTAAAATAATCATAACCCCTATTTCCCTTTTCATTATTGGAAATCTAAAACAATTAAATTTACTTCCCTTTACTGAATACAAAAAATTAAATCTTTTAAGATAAGCATGAGGAAGATACTACTTTTGGATATACTAAATCCATATCTCTTTCATAATCCAATCACAATGATTCAATTAATCTAAATAGAAATTAATAAATAACATAATTGATTGCTTCATCAATAAAACAACTTCTTAATTTACTTTTAAATCGACACAAATCCATGCAAGTAAACTCTTTCCATTTCCTAACCAAATCTTACATCTCATTCAATTTTCTATTTAACACATTCAATCACTTTAATATAATAACATATTGTTTCTCTATCCATTTTCCATATACACTAATCAATCCATTTTTAAATCTCTATTCAATAATACATTGCATACATCTTATAAAAGTGAAATACGATAGTGAATTTACCCTTAACATATTTTACGTGCTCCATATTATATATACACCAAACATATATATTAATAAACTCAATTATATAGATTCTTTAATATTCCAATCACAACGATTAATTTATTCTATGGAAATAAAACATAATAACTATTTGTCTTTTTCAATAGAGATAGTTCCTAAATTTACTTCTAATGCAACCTAACACTATTGCAAACAATCTTTTCCAATTTTCTATCCGGAGTCTATGTTTCTTCAACTATCTATTTAAAAACATGAAATTTCATCAATGTATAAAAATATCTTTTGGCTTGTCTATTTGGCCACGCATTCATATTGTTTATAATTAAATCTCATAATTAAAACAAACATTTAAATATAAATATTTCTATAATTCTTCAATATATTTAAATATCCTTTTCCTTATCAATTTTGACCATACATTCAAAACTTATCATTTAAATTCTTCATGCAAGGCTAAATTACACGCACTCAAATAAAACAAGGTAAATACTGATTGAAAATACTCATGGATATATATATACATTTCAATATATTTTCTTCAATCATATTAACAAAATAAATATTTCATTTTAAATCAAGTAATTACTTCTTTTTAAAAAAAATATCTTTCTCTATACATTTTCTACACATACTAATTATTTATTTTAGAACACTAAAAATACTCAATTTACAAACAAAAGAATAAAATAATATAAAATATTATTTATTCTCTCAAATGGATAAATACCTTCAATATATATATACTAAATATAAATTAATATATTTAAATATATTTAATCCTTAACATATCTTCTATTCTTTACAAAATATCAAATTGATTAATTCAAAATAAAAATATCCTTTATCATCAATATTCCAAAATATAAATATATTTTTCCAATTAAATCAAATTAATAATTGGACCTTTTACATATGGATTTAAATTTCACAATTCAATTTTAAATTATGCATTCTTTAAATCAAATATTTAACTCCTTCAATTAAACTTTAACATGCCATTTTAAAATAACAATAATTTTTCATATGTTTATAATTTTAAATCCACCAATCTAATATACAAATTTTATTTAAAATAATATAAATAAATATAATACTTTAGTATTATAAATTATAATATAAAATATTATTAAATAATATTTTAATATTATAATAACAATACATAAAATATTAATATTTATAAATATCAATTTATTATTATTTTATTTTCAGAACAGCCATGGGAAAATAATTTAACAGCAGTCTCATGTTTTAAGTATAACTCAAAAATTACGATCTGGGTATTTGAGATTTTTGGACAAGGGTAAGAAAACTTCAGAATGCAAAAACCCTTTAAATTTCTTGAAAACCCAGTTTGTGAAAGTGAAGTTATAGGTGGCGCAACCAGACCATTTTACCATGAAAATATAACTATACTGCAGATTTTAAAATCCGATTTTTAATAATAACAAAGGGTTTCAATTTCTAAAAAAATTATAAATGCATTGTTCAATCTCTATGTTTGATTTCAATAACAATAAAATCAATTTCTCCAAATAATTTAAATTCAACTAAGGTTTTCACAATTTTCACTCAAGAATTTTCATAAGCAAAGTCTGAAAATTTATTTAATTCTTTTCTTCTAATGTCAAATCTATTTTCTAAAACAGATTTAACAAACAAATCTTTAATCATTACCATTTTAAAGAAAACAATCAAGAACAATAAAACACAAAGAGGAAAACCTGGTACAAGAAACTACAGGAAGAGATGAATTTCTGATGCAAGCCTCCTCCAAAGATTTCCTGAATTTTCTTCAATCTTCCAATGAATCCAATCCAAAATCCAACAAATGCAAACAATCTTTCCTTCAATCAATTCTACAATCAAACTTTCTCCAAACCCTTGTGCAAATTTTCCAAAATTTCTTCCCTGCTGTAAAAATGTATTTTTTTCTTTCTAAAAGATTTTTTTCCCCTAAAATTAAAACATATATTCTTATAAATCAAAAATACCTAATTCAACCCTAATTCACATTACATGCAAATTAGATATTTCAATTTCAATTTCAATTTCAATATTTACAACCCTAATTCACATTACATGCAAATTAGATATTTCAATTTCAATTTCCATTTTTCAATTTCGATTTCACTTTCAATTTCAATTTTAATTTCAATTTCACTTTTCAAAACCCACTTTCAATTTAAAATGAAATTTCAAATAATAAATTAATTTCCAAAGTTGCAACCAATTTCCCAAATAAACATTTAATTACAATTTCTAATTTAATTCTCACACGTTGGAATTAAATTCCAAAATTAATTCTAATTCTTTTATTTTCCTTTCATTCTCTTGCATCACGTTTAATTAATTAATTAAATTATTTAATAACTAAACTCAACCCCCTTGGATTAAATTTAATTAATTAAATAATTTAAATATAATTAATTAATTTAAATATAAATTTTTATCCACATTGCATTATTTAAATTAAATAATCATCAACATGATTTAAATGCAATTATTCTAAATATCTATTTCCACATCAAGAATGCTTCAAAATTAAATAACATCAAAGCAAGACAGACAATGACTCAACCCACACAACTGATGACACACTAAGGCTAGGGTATAGACTTGACACATGTTACCTAGCTACTATCTCCCGTTCAACTTAACCGTTGGATCGACACGCTCAAACCTGTGAAGCCAGGTGGAGTCGATGTCATGTACCTGCAATCCTGCAACCAAGTAAATAACATCATACAATATATCCAACATATAATACACACCGTGAAGAAGGAATTACGGATTCGCAGGACGCTCGCAAGCGAGTGATGCAAACTCGTCCTCTTCACCAATACACTCATCGAAACTAACACTTTCATCATAATCCAGTAATCTCATAATAACATCTCATGTTAACTCTACAACATCATTAATCCATAATGCAAGTGAAACAATAATCAGATAACTGCATCTCACAATAATAGTTGTCACTCAATAGTAGCGATCAAAACATCATAACAAAATGTATCCAATATCAAAGTAATTGCAACCAAACATAGCATAAAGCAACTTGAACAAGAATCAAAATGGAGGGGTGTTACAATCCATTTTAAACCAACCCTCACAACTTAAGTATTTTCAATACATTAAATCCACTTGCTTTTAGGCCCTGAATTAGGTCAAATTTATATCCACAAAAAGAAGTATTTCCATTTTCTCTCAATAATTATCCCTTCTCATGCTAACCCATTGCCTTCCTGCACATTACCAACATGATCATAAGTATCAATTGTGTATCACATCAATCTAATATTCAAAGCTTTAACTATATAATAATCCATTTAGAATTTCAATTTACATCCCATGGTATACAAGTGCATTCCACCTTCATGATAGTGACAATAAAACATAATGTCAAAATGATATGCAAGAATATTGATAAAAGATCACCTTATTTATTATCCATAATATATTTAATCATCAATTCAAGAAAAAAATATAACAAATTATGGTTGTATCAAGTACATATAAGGTGGGACATGCCTACCTTCACTAATACCATGTTTGAGTAGGCTTTCAGGAATGTCTGTAGACCGAAGTAACACCTTCATAGAAGAGAGAAGGAACACCCGAAGAGGCAAACCATAAGTGAAAAAAAGGAATTGAGATATGACAAATAATGTACAAAGCATGCCTTATAAAGGCACAAGAAGGTTTGTGCTAGAAGGTAGCAAAAATACAAAAACAATTAAAATATAGTTACCAATTAAATACATAACCACCCCTAAGTTGACTTAAGATAATGTGAATGGTAAATATCTATTCACTCTAACACTTATCTAACTCCTTTCTCACCTTTATTTATTTGTGGTGCTTCTCATTCTTTATATGAAACATTCTATCCTTATGCCATCTTCATAGTATTGGGTGTTTTTCATTACCCCCCCCTCCCCCCGCTTACAAAATATTGTGTCTCCTCAAGTGGATATTTGGTGTACATGCTCTTGGTTCTATTGGCTTTCATCTTGATGGTAATATTTTTCTTCAAATAATTTCTCTTGGATTAGTAATTTCCTTTCCTTTCAAGCAATTTAATTTAATATTTATTTTAAATATTACAAGAAATATTTATAACAGTTCAAAGATACTAGTTACAAAATGTATAATATTCAAAATGTCAAAATATAGCTATGAATTTGTGTAAATATTTATATAGTGAGACTTTAAACTATAGTTTTATGATATTTCTCTCAAATTTATTTATATTTTATAACATATATGTTGTAATTTTAAGGTTTACTGAATATATTCACTTTAATGAATTTTTTATTATATTTCTAAAATAATTAATTACGTTTTTGTAGGTTGGTTATTTAGGAAATTATGATGGAGAGGCTTTATAAAATTCATAATATAATATATTAAAAATTAACTCTCAATAATATTGTTATTTTTTATTATTATTATTGAGAAAATGTAAATGCTCATGATTTTTCTAATATGGTATCAAATCCTAGGAAATATTTTATTGATGATGGTGGTACTAATTTATCAATTGTTCTATGGTTCTTGCATTTAACATTTTTTGTGACCAATTGATTTCTATAAGAAAAAAATGAAAAGAAAGAGTTGACATGTTTTTTGTAGAATATTTGTATAGTCATCCAACCAATGAAAAGAGAAACAAGTATTAAAAGGTATTTGAAAATTGTGTTATTTCAAGATAGTAATAGTACTTTATTTCAACTTTCTTATGCATCAAAATCCTTTGAAAACCCTTTACCCAATTTTTTCATGTCATAGGAATTGTTTGGGAATTTATAGGTAATTGGCATTGCATTTCAAAAATTTTTTGCTCTTTATGTTGTCTTTTCATTTGATAATTGTTTTTCGTCCAATGTAATAAAATATTCAGCTTTCAATGTTTTGATAGAGACAATCCCTCTAAAATTGAGAGAAAAACTAAGAGGGAAAGTGTTTGGAATGGAAACCCCACTCTTTGTAGCCATCAACATTTCTTAACTCAAATGTATCAGTATTTTTGGATATGATCATCCCAGTATTATGTTTTTGAAAAGTTAAGAAACATTTATAGGGCATTGTACCCTTCACAAGGAGCCACAAGGGCGAAAAAGGAGCAAGACTAAAAAAATAACATTGAAGCAAAAGTAACAGAGACAACACATTGACAACACAGAAACCACAGAAAGGCAGCCAAAAAATAGAACACCAGCACAGGTAGCAGCTAACTGGCATTATCCTAGTTTTTAAACAGGAGGTCCACGACATCATCACCAACCCAGTCTTTATTCTCCTGACCATCATTACCCTTCAACTCCTCCTTGATAATAGTAGATAGGGTGCTAGTGACGAAGTGGCCCAACTTCATTGTAAAGTGGGTCAAACCACGAAGCCTATTGTTGAGCTTGTCCATTTTCTTCTCCAAGGCATAGGCCTCCTCCCCAGTGTCCATAGTCCCTAGGATCTCTTCAAGATCATCAACTGGGGGATGTGAAGAATGAGAGTCCCCACTATTATGTTAAAAAGAAGCTCAACCATTGATATTCTTTGGGAAATACATGATCAAAGCATAAAACATTCTAACTACTTCAACTTTAATATTTGGGAGCACTAAAATCCATAGTAGTAAATATTGTAAGAAGGGTTATATATTGTTTTGTATTATTTGTAACCTTCAACAATTAAAACATAGTAAGGGATAAAGGAAACATACATTGTTAAGTTTTATTAAGGTGAAAGATAATTAAAATATTTGAAATGTTTATTGGTGCTTATACAATATGGAATTTGGGTAGTTTTTATGTATTGGTAAAATCTTTTGGCAACATATTTTCAATGTGTGTATTATGAATTGAAACCAATATCTATTCCTTTTTACATTTAAACATGGCTAAATATAGTGCTTGTACTCTTGTCATTTTTACTACACATAGTGAGTGTGAGCTGCAAAATTTACTTAACCTAAAGTGAAAAATACAAAGAAAATGCAAGGAAGGAGAAACCACAACACCTCCTCAGATAATGCCTTCGTTAAACTTGAGCAAAATTAAGAAGGAAACAATGTTACTTTACTCAAGTTGATTGGTTGGTTGGCCCTATTGATTTCTTAATGTGTGTGCTCCTAGAATGATTTCGGCAGCATAATGGCTTGTAAATACTTGATTTGGATGCAAGATGATGGTTGGAGATTGAAGCCTTGAAATGGGTTGAGATGAATGTGATAGATTGTGAATGAGAGTGAATGATAGTGATTTTGGGTTGCATCAATGAATAGGGTTGCATAATGGCTAAGTGTTAGTCATTTTGCAAAGGAAGATGGAATGAGTAGTCTAGATTCATTCTTGAGAGAAGATCAAGGGTGGAGTTCAAAGGGTTGACTAAAGGAATTAAAAAGTCCTTTTTAATATGCATGGGGAAGGAAAAAGGAATAAAATATTCCTTGGAAAGTCTTGGGTAAATAAATGGAATTTAAAATTCCATTGGAAGGTACATGGGGATGAGTGAAGAATTAAAAATTCCTCAAAAAGTACCTTGAAAAGACAAAGAGGAATTAAAAATTCCTTGGGGGATGGGGAGAGTTGACCAAGGGATTGATTATGACAGCTAATGAATGATTAGGTTGTGCAAGTACATGATTAGAGGAAGGTTAGGTGGGTAAAAGAGATTAGGGGCCCACTTGCAAAAGTTGGAGGATGTGACACATTCCTAATCATGGATTAGGAATGTGCACATCCCTAATGATGGGATTAGGAAAGGGGATTAGGATTAAGGATGGATTAGGATGGATGTGACATTTGAGGGAATAAATTAAATAAATAGAAATTATCTATTTAATCTATGCCTGATAGAAAGGATAAATGATATAAAGTATTTAATTAAATTAGATACCTTAGTGATTTAGAGGGCCTTAGGTGTATTAATTATATAATAACGATATTATTTAATTAATGTGGGTAGGAAGATATTTAGACGAAAAGGGATAAAATTGACGAAATATGAGTGGTCAAATTTAGGTGTCTACATTTTTACCCTCTTTGAGATGGTGTTACGAAGTAGCATCATTTCAAAGAAGATTAAAAGATAGCACCAAGAGGATGATGGTTAGATTGGGGAAGATGTCACAGTCATCCAAAGGAGTGACTAGGAGGAAAGATGATGGGAGTGAAGATGAAGATTAGGGATTGAGGATGCCCCCTTGAGAGGACATGTGGGTTTAAGAGAACATGGGTGTGCTCTCGAAATGGATGAGATGATGAAAGAGTAGAGGGGAGAGATGAGACGAAAGGATGGATAAGAGAAGATGATAAGCGATAAAAGAGAAAAGCAAGCACAAATGGATTCAAAGACAAATATGATGTTGGCCCAGTCAATCTACAAGCCATGATGGATGGATGATGGACAGAGTTTTGTTGATGAGGGGACAATATATCCCAAAACAACACAAGGATAGTTAAGGATACACCCTGATAAGAGTGTTGTTGATGAGGGAGGGATATATCTCGAAACAACACCAGGATAGGGAAGGATACATCCCAGTATGATGATGATGATAGTTTTTTCGATGAGGGAAGGATACATCCAAAACAACACAAAAGGATAGGGAAGGATACATAACAATGATGAAAATGGGAGTGTAGTTGATGAGGGAAAGATGCATCCCAAAACAACACAATAGGATAGGGAAGGATACATCCCAATGATGATGATAATGATGATTATTGGATCAAGACTTATAGCAAGGTTGGGAACAAGACCAAGGATTGGATTAGATGATTTGTCATAGATTGAATGGATTAGGATTGGATTGAGATGCGATATTGTTGAATTGAATGACAATGATAGAGGGAAAGATGCTTAGAATAACAAATCGATATTATCCTAAGTAGATGGATGAAAAGATGCTTAGAATAATAAATCTCTATTATCCTAAGCAGATTAAAAGGATGATGATATGATGAGGATGAAGATAGTGGCGAGATAAAAATGGATGGGATAGAGAGATAAGAGAGAATGATGAAGGATGAATGGATAGTACCCAAATCAAGCAAGTTAATTTTGATGTGTTATACTGTCGTGTAATGAGCACTTAGTTTGATATAGCATGAGATATTATGCACCAAGGTATAAGGAACCAAGATGATGTTGTATCGCATGCATAGGACCAACACAACAAATAAAAGGTTAGCTCAACATGCCAAAGTCATAGGGGATTTGGTTGGGCCTGATGTTGAGCTAACCACAAACAAAAAGGATACCCCAGTATAACACAATACCATAGGGATCTTGGTGGGTACTATGTGAGACAACCAAGAAGAGAACAAGCAGGCAGAAAGATCAAGATAGACCCCTATGTTTACTAGTCAAAGCACACCATGATATGCTAGATCGTGGTGACCCTGACGAGGTATGATAAGAAGCTCAAATGATGAAAAAATGTCAAAAGCATCAAAAGATCACAATCAAATGCCAAATGTCCCTTGTCACAAGATCAAAGGATGGATGGGATTGATGCGGTCTGTTAGGAAGGATGCATCATGTTAAGACCAAAGATGGAGACTAAACTAGGTGATCGACATGACATAGGATATCTAAAATGGATTGGACCTCATGATACTAGTGACCTTTTTTTGTAAGCACCAACTAGGATAGGGATGTACTTGATGACATGAAAAGACACAAGACAACAAGACCCTAAATACCTAGGGGCTCAAGGGTTGATCAAAGATCATCCTTGCCTACGTAAAAGTTGAGAGTCCTCATAATTTGACAAAAGACCATGGATAAAAGAAGAAAGAGGATAATGGAGACCACGATGAACGACAAAGACTGGATGGAAAAATTCCCTAGAGGCGGATCAAAGGATTGACCTTACCTATGTGAAAGTGCAGGGGCCACGTAGTTTGACACAAGGCCAAGGAAAAATGATGGAAAATGATAGACTAGACCAGAAATAGCCCCGGGGACAAATCAAAGGATTGAACTTGCCTATGCGATCTATGTTATACTTGTCTTGATCAACAAAACTTTCGTTATCGTCATCAACATAGTTGGGATTCCCCTTGACTACTATTATCGGTTGTGCGAAAGGAAGATAAGGATTCATGATGTTAGATGGAATGGATATGGATGAGAAAGATCATAATAGATGATTAGGACATAACAGATGATGAAAAGATGAATAGGATGGATTGGAAGATGATGGAAAAAGATATAGGTGGACAAAAACTCAAATAGGGATTGGATTAAATCACATATTAGAATTGGATTGGACCTCATATTAGGAATATATTAAAGCTTAGATTATGGTCTAGAAAAAGTCTAGGAGTGACAGGATTGAGAAAAATCAAAGTTTAAAATTTTCAATTTTTTTCTATTTTTTCTATGTTGTAGTAAATCGTGTTTTCGAAGGTCTTCGGAGTAGAATTTGAGGTTGAAACTTGCATCAATCACTAAAATTGGGCAACCGAAGGGATTGAATTAGTACTCTTGGAGACCTTTCCAATGATGTAGACAGTTCTAAATTTTGAGCACTCAGTAAAACGTTATGACCCCAACAAGTTGGGGTAAATAAATTCCTAGTTTTTTTTAAAAAAATGGATGGTTTGGGAATGAATAGGAAGATGATAAATGATTAGATTATGGTTTTGGACTGAGGAAGATGTAGGCTAATTGTAGCATGAAGGATTGACCCTCTAGATTTTGTATGGGAAGCGAATCTGGCCAAAAAAGCAGATTTGGGCATCCAAAGGAAGCAAATTTGGTCGAAGAAGCAGATTTGGTTGTTCGTAGGAGGTGGAGTTGCCCTTAAAGGTAAATTTTCTTGTTTAGGTGGAATTGGTCAATCATCAAAGGAAAAATTGCCCATCCAAGTAGATTCACCCCTTTAGGTAGAACTGGTCAACCGTAAAAGGTAGAATCACCCCTCTGAGCAGATTTGCCTCTTTAGGTAGAATTGGTCAACCATAAAAGGAAAAATTGCCCATCCAAGAAGATTCACCCCTTTAGGTAGAATTGGTCAACTATAAAAGATAGATTCACCCAAATAGGTAGGATTGGTCAACCATGAAGGGTAGATTCACCCAAAAAAGTAGGATTGGTCAACCGTGAAGGGCAGATTCACCCAAATAGGCAAGTTTGGTCAATCAGAGGTTGTAGAATTGCCTCTCTAGGAAGAATCGCCCAAACAGGTAGAATTGGTCAACCGTGAAGGGTAGATTTTCCCAAACATGAAGGATTGGTCAACTGTGAAGGGAAGATTTGCCCAAATAGGAAAGATTGGTCAATCGGAGGCTGCAAAATTTCCCCTCCAAGCAGAGTCAACCAAACATGTAGAATTGGTCAACCATGAAGGGAAGATTCTCCCAAATAGGTAGGATTGGTCAACCATGAAGGGAATATTCAATAAAATAGACAGGATTGGTCAACTAGAGGCTGGAGAATTGCCCCTCTAGGTAGAATCGCTCAAATAGGTAGAATTGGTCAACTGTGAAAGGCAGATTCACCCAAATAGGTAGGATTTGTCAAATGTGAAGGGAAGATTCACCCAAACTAGTAAGATTGGTCAATCATAGGCTATAGAATCACCTCTCTAGGCAGATTCACCTAAATAAAGCCAATAGAATCACCCAAACTAGTAGGTTTGGTCAAATAGGGGTTGCAGAATCACCCCTCCAAGTAGATTCACCAAAACAAAGCCAACCAAATTTCCCAAACAAGTAGGTTTGATCAAACAGGGGTTGCAGAATTGCCCTTGTAGAAGGCCAATTGTGACAAAGGACCAAAATAAAGGACACCAACAATCAACTAGTGGCAGAACTAACTCGAACGTAAGCATTGGTATATCATAGAAAAGACAGTCGAAGCAACATAGTCCTAGATTTAGTAGGATGGGTTTGCAAACTCAATGTAGGTTCACCACCTTAGGCGAAAAACCCAAGGTTAATACTCCATGATACTAGGGTGGTTCTCTAGATAACTCTTTTTCGCAAAGGTGGATAGCTAGCGTTCCAATGGTGTAGGTTTGTCAATAGAAGCCATGGGCTCACCTTCATGATCTCACTCAAGGATTGTTAGAGTCCACCATGAGGATTTCTATCTCAATCCAAGGGAGTACATGGTGAGTAACTTCGGGGTATGATCTGCATCCCCTGCACTACACTAAGCTGCAGCCAAAACATGGGTCTCTATCTAGGCTAAACAAGGCTATCTCATGAGTCCTCGATATACACACGGTACATGGGGCCCAAACCGTGAGTCAGGAGCCCCAGTGAGATACTAGAGACTCAAACCAAATCTTCACATCTTATTTAGGTATCACCCTAGCTTCGATGCTCCACTAGACACGATGTGACTTGAATGAGGTATAGCTTTCACTCTCCCCCCTTTGTATACCCCGCTAGTAACTCGTGGTTGGGATCATCCCCCGAGTGATGAAATCTCAGGCAGGTCCTGCTAAGGGAAGAAGATACTAGACATCTCAGCCGGTCCCTAAGCTCACACGAAGCACAAGGAAAAGTTTTTTGACAGACTAGGACCTTCTGGGTGGACTCAACTAGACAAGAGTGAGTTGTGATTTCTCATCACCCAGGATCGTCGAAAGGTGCAAGGGGAGAGGATACGTTAACAACTCCCTCACTGGCACAACAAACAGTTATATATTGACCCTCCTAATTTGACTATGTGTGCCTAGCTAGTATGAAAAATAACAAGGATCTAACTACCATTCATCCTAAAGAAAAAGTGTCAGTAGTCTCGTATCACTGGTCTTGGCCAAATGAAGGAAAACTACACCAAATGTTAGTGAAATCAAACACACTCACCGACAAAAAGAGTTAGCAAATTAGTACCCGATGCTGAAAGAAAGTATGCCAAAAATGGTAACAAATGGGTCTCTGGTTTTACCTTATATTCGCCTTTGTATTGATCATATTCACCTAATATTGAAGTGCAAATTCTCCTTTTTGCAAATTCACCCCTGTGCAATGGGTAGAATCACCCTTTTGCAAATTCGCCCTTTTACAGATTCACCCATTTTCAGGTTCGCCCTTGTATAGGGGGCAATTTCACCCTTCAGCACAACTTCATCCCTGTGCAGGGGGCATATTCACCCTTCTGTCAAATTCGCCCCTGTAACCTAAATCTGGACCTACAAAAAGGAAAACAACAAATGACGTGAAAGAAATGACCCATGACCTGGGTCCCACCGGGCATGCCAGAAATGTGAGCTGCAAAATTTACTTAACCTAAAGTGCAAAATAAAAGGAAAATTCAATGAAGGAGAAATCACAACATCACCTCGGATAAGGCCTTCGCTAAACTTGAACAGACGTAAAAATGAAACAATGCTACCTTGCTCAAGTTGATCGGTTGGTTGGCCCTGTTGATTGCTTGATTTGTTCGCTCCTAGAACAATTCTAGTAGCATAACAACTTGTCAATGCTTGATTTGGATGCAAGATGATGGTTGGAGATTGAAGGCTTGAGATGGGTTGAGATGAATGTGATAGATTGTGAATGAGAGTGAATGATAGTGATTTTGGGTTGCATCAATTAATAGGGTTGCATAATGGCTAAGTGTTAGTCATTTTGCAATGGGAGATGGAATGAGTGGTCTAGATTCATTCTTGAGAGAAGATCAAGGGCGGAGATCAAAGGGTTGACTAAAGGAATTAAAAAATCATTTTTAATATGCATGGGGAAGGCAAAAGGAATAAAATATTCCTTGGAAAGTCTTGGGTAAATAAATGGAATTTAAAATTCCATTAGAAGGTACATGAAGATGAGTGAAGAATTAAAAATTCCTCAAAATTTACCTTGAAAAGAGAAAGAGGAATTAAAAATTCCTTAGGGTATGGGGAGAGTTGACCAAGCGATTGATTATGACAGCTAATCAATGATTAGGTTATGCAAGTACATGATTAGAGGAAGGTTAGGTGGGTAAAAAAAGTAGGGGCCAACTTGGAAAATTTGGAGGATGTGACACATTCCTAATCATGGATTAGGAATGTACACATCCCTAATGATGGGATTAGGCAAAGGGATTAGGATTAAGGATGGATTAGGATGGATGTGACATTTGAGGGAATAAATTAAATAAATAGAAATTATTTAATTAATCGATGGGATAGAAAGGATAAATGATAAAGTATTAAATTAAATTAAATGCCTTAGGGATTTAGAGGGCTTTAGGGGTATTAATTAAATAATAATGATATTATTTAATTAATGCAGGTTGGAAGATATTTAGACGAAAAGGGATAAAATTGACCAAATATGAGTGGTCAAATTTAGGTGTCTACAGGGAGCCCCCCAAAGAGTTACATGTAATATGAAATGGATAAAAGGTAATACAATTATATTAGAGGTTGAAGGCATTTAAATTTTTATTTTTTTCATCATATCAAGCTTGCTTCTTAGTTAGAGACGGTGTTTGATATCAGTAGCATATGTCTGTTTTCTTTCCTTTTTTGTAATACATATTTTGTGAAGTTTTTTTTTTTTTTGAAGATAGGATGGAATCAAGTAAAATTGACAATATGGATTTCTACCCCAATAGTTTGAGAGTCTATGGATTTGGGAAATTATACCCTTCTGAGGGTCATGAGACAACTTGATGGAGCAATGGATTTTTGTCCAATAATTCCTTGATTTGGGAGTTTAGGGAGGTGATAATATAGGAAATCAAGAATTCAACTTGAGAGTTTTTGGGTGAGTGGAATGTCAAGCTAAAGGGGGTTCAAATATTAAGGTTTACATTGATAAAGTCTCATTAGTTAATATTATTATTTTGATTAAATAATTAGTTAATTTCCTATAGGTTGGTTATTCAGGAACTTATGATGGAGATGCTTTATAAAAACAATAATGTAATAGATTAAAAATCAAGTCTCAATAATATTATTATCATTTTTATTTTATAATACCATGCAAAGGTAGATTCTCTTAATTTTTCCAATAACAAGAAATATTATAAAGAAGGTTGAATAAATTATGTATACTAATATTTTATCTATGATTTGATGATTGTTAAAGAATATTGCATGAGATTAAATTTTAATTTGTATTATAAATGATATGCATAGTAATTATAAATTTATATACAAATATAATTTGTACCTATTAAGGAGTGAAGATATCATACCATCTCAATAACAAGTATACAATAAAATAACATACCTTAAATTGTAATTTTAAGGTGGAGTTTGTAGTTATAGTTTTCTAGAAACTTCCTTGTGTATATAATGAATGGAATATGGGAATGATTGGATTGAAAAAATAATCACTAAATTTAACTAAGTATTTTGTAAGAGTGGTTTATATTAAGTTTCAATATTTTAGTTCTACTTACTATTGGATAAAAAAAGAAAAAAAATTATTGAATAGTTGGTGAGCATAATTAAATTTATAAGTATATCAATGAAATACTAACAAACTATGTGATTCCAAAAAAAATGTCAATAAAAAATTCTTATTATTATTTATAAATTATTGAATACTAATTTTAAAACTATTGAGATAACTATATTATTTACAGAATATAATAGTATTGAATTGCTCAAAAATATTGTGCATTGAAAGATAAAATTATTTATAGTTAAAAGGCATCATAAACATAGAGAAAATCATTTGTTTCCCTCATTCATTTCCATCTCTATAAAGAACCTAGGATTGTTATCTATGACTAAAGAGTATTAAAATACTAAACAACATGCCATAATGTTGGAAAATTTTATGACAATAAAAAGTGTTCTTATTCAAAGCAAGGCAACGATGATGAAGAGATAGCTGGTGAACTACTAAATTGAGGAAGTAACACATTTAAATACTAGCAGTTGCATGCACAGGAATGAAAAAATCAACTGATAGGGGTCCATCGCTGAAGGGCATGTAGGGAGCAATGAGCGCAAATGTTTTTTTTTTATGTGGAGTGGAATGCGAAATACGAAAAATTGACAAATTTTACAATTATATGATTGAGTAGAGAAATGAGAAGCGATTTAATAGGTTAATAGGGAGGAACGTGAGGTTAATTCATATCTCATTGGCTATGGGTGGGAGATTATAAATCTTTCTGACAAATTAGTTAAAATATATTTATGAATTTTAATTTTAATTAATTAATAATCAATAACGTTTTTAAATTATTAATATAATTTTTTCCCTCTAAAGAATAGTTTCATGTCAAATTTGTAGGTATGAGTTAATTTTTCTTGTATTTTAGTTTTAGATTTATTAGTCGTAGATGCACATGTATATATATATATTTTTTTTGTCTAGGTTATTAAATCAGTTAATTTATTATTATTTTACTATGTTAAGATATATATACATACAAATGCAAGGCAGATTTTTTATAAAGTTATTACGTTTATCTTTAATTACTAATATTGTATTAAAAACATTTTTTTTAACAAAGGTAGTTAATAATTTTGGGTATCACATATTTTTGAAGAAAGAAAGATCTTTAATATTTTTTATTTTTTATATTTACTATTTAGTGCATGACTTTCATAAATTAAAGCTTTAGTACGCATGTGGTTTTTTGGGTTAGTAGTAGTAAAAAATTAAAGATAAGTATACAAAAATGAAAAGTAGTAAATTACAAGGGAATTGGGAAGAATAATATCAATTTTTAATCAATTACTTCATAGTGCAATAGAACACTTAGTGATACCATCTTCATTCAAAGACAAGTTAACAAAGTCACAAAAAAAAGAGTGTGATGATGCAATACATTTTTTTTTGGATTGTTAGAATAAATAAAAAAAATATATGCTTTTCTTTTAGGTGACATGAAATTTTTTTCAAGTGCCAAGGCATAGATCAACAACATGATTACAGTTTCTAGCAATTTAGAAAATTTCAAAATTCACAAGAGCTAAACCATAGTCTAATAAACATTGTGTTAGAAGGACCTTTAAAAAGATGAAGTTTAAAAAAAATAATGACACATATTGATAGAAGACAAATAACCTATGTGAGAATTGGCTTCTCAATTCTAACTTCAAACTACATAATTTGGCAATAAAGACTATAGAGATATATGTAAATTGTAAAAGAACAAATATATGGTTTCTCAATTGTAATTTCAAACTATATTAATTGGAAATAATGTATGTAAGATCATACATATGGCACTAAAAGCCAAAAAATGAAATCCACACTCGTTATCCACCCTACCATATTGGCATCATGGAGCCTCGAGGGCTTTAGCCAAACCCCTAAGCAAGAGAAGTAGGGAACACCCATGGAATATTTTTTGGAGTTCCATTATACATGTCACAATATCATAGTTCAACAAAATGTAGTATTTACATATATGATCTGTCATATTGAAATTCCTTTTTTGGTGCGCTAACTCTGTTAAAAAATAGCATCATGAATGCTTTTGGATGCCTTAGCCTAGTACCTTCAAATAGAAGAGGAGGATATGTTAGTGGACAGGAAAGCAAGGGTAGGAAAGAACCATAAAAATTGAGTAAGTATATTGGTAAAATGAATATAAAGAATTTGAAACTGGAAATAATCAATAATATTTACAACTAGTTTAGTAAAGCTATTTATTGATAATGGAAAATTTCTATACTTACACGTATTTTTGATAGTGTTCAACAAGCACGAGCAGTATTTGGTTGAGCTGGAGCATTAAACAATTTGAAATACATAATGTAGAGTGCCCTTTTTTTGCATTGTTAGAATAAATGAATAAAACATATGATTTTCTTTGGCGTGAAATGAAAAAAGTATCAAGTGCTTACCTGTGACTTCCCATGACATAAGAAACATGTTCTTATAAAATATTTTTTTTCAAACCCAAGGCACATATCAACACAATGATTGTAGTTTCTAGCAATTTACAAAATTACAGAATTCAAAAGAACTAAAGCATGACAATAAACACTTTGCTATAGGGAGCTTGAAACAAAAAAGGTAAAAAAACTATAATGACACATATTGATACAAGACAAAAAACCTATGTGAGAATTGGTTTCTGAAATCTAAATTCAAAATACATTATTTGGTAGTAAAAACTATAGAGAAATAGGTAAATTGTAAAAGAAAAAATATATGTCCTCTACATTCTAATTTCAAACTACATTAATTGGCATTAATCTATGCAAGAATAAGTATATGGCATCAAAACCCAAAACACAAAATCCACGCTCAATATCCACCCTACCATATTGGCATCATGGAGCCACAACGACTCTAGCCAAACCCCCGAGCAACAAAAGTATGAAAAGTCCAAGGGAAATTATGTAGAGTTCCACTATGCATGTGACAATATCAAGGTTTAGTAAAATCTACTTTTTTCATATAGGTTATATCATATTGAAGTGTTTTTTTTTGGTGCGGAAGGTTTGTAAAAAATTAGCATCATGATTTTGGGATGCTTTTGGATAGCTTGGCCTAGTAGCTACAAATAGAAGAGGAGACTATGTCAGTGTACGGGTAAGGAAGATTGCAAAGGAACCATAAAAAAATAGTAAGTATATGGGTAAAGTGAATATAAACAATTTGAAACTCAAAAAAATCAATAATATTTATAATTCGTTCACTGGATTTTTTTATTGATAATGCAAAAGTTGTAGAATTACATGTATTGTTGATAGTGTTTAAGAAGCGTGAGCAACATTGGATTGAATTGCAACATTAAACAATTTGAAATAGAGAATGTAGAATGTAGTATTTTTTTTATGCTAATTGTATCTGTGCAACATTATAAATTAAATCATATATATCTACAATTAAAGAGGTTAAACATATGAATATACATATACATATACGTATACATAGATATATGTACTTATAGATGTACATATAGTTATACATATATACACATATACATATATATACATATGCATATACATATACATATACATATACATATACATATATACACATATACATACATGTAGATATATTATTATTGTTTGAATTCTCATTGCAAGATTTGAACATGAATGTGCTCCAAAATGTGCAAAAAAATATATTGATTAAGTTGCATTGTTTAAAGAGTCATTGTGGTCTTCGTTCCAGAGAAGGCGTTAAAAGTAAAAGCACAAAAAGCAAACTCATTTTCCTCCCTACCATATTGGAATCATGAATCCCCATGGACTCTAGACAAACCCCCGAGCAATGAAAGGATGAAACATCCACGAGAGATTTCATGGATTCCATACATCACTACATTTATTGTCTTTCTGGCTTTTGGTTGTTTTATGTGCACATGTTTCAGAAACATATTTTTGCATACATAGCTTAGGAATGCAATGCAAACAAAGTCGTTTTTCATAGATGATTAATTTTTTTTTGATGTATTCTTGTTATATGTTTCTATCTTTGGCATTACACTCATTTGTAGAGTTTAAACACATTATTTGTCTAGTCAAATTCTAATTTAAACAAGAGATTGTTGTAATGCCTCGCCACGCAACCCTAAAGGATGTTGCAAACAACTACTTAAACAGGCTAATTTATTTTTTTATTTAAGTACAATTATTATGCAAGTTCGCTTCCCAATGCAAACATCCCCTAAGGTTACGAGACTAAGATTATTTAATAACCCACAACAACATAAATGAATCCATAGCATTTATTTACTTAAAAAATTAAGAATGCATACATACCATACAAGATAAATTACATCCACCATAATAGTTACAATATGATCTTAAATAACAATAATTTAATAAATAGACTACATCACTCATTCCCCGAATGAGGCAAGTCCAATAAGTAAGATTACATATTACAACATTCCACCTCGATTACAAAGAGGGGTAAAATATTACAAGATCAACTAAAATAAAATTAAGCAAGAATTGATACTAAAACCAACGAGCTCTCCAACTGGAAGTCTCGTCCACATGAACAGGAAGCGGGAACCCAACCAAGTGGAACCCAAAGGCCCACCCCCCATGCTAGGAGATAGTAACAAGGAATCCTAGCCAAGACCATCTACCTCTAGACACAGGCTAACACAAAAATAAACCAAACTGGATCAACCAATCACATGTACCTCACAAGTACAACTCATGAGTACCACACAAGTACAACTCTACATGGTCACATTGCTTCTAGAAATAAAGCAGAACAAGTATGTTAAGAGAACCATACACATAATAATCAAATACCAACTATGGTCACATCATGTATGTCAAGGAAACCATACCCACAAGAAACAAGAACCAACTATGATCACATCAGGTATGTTAAGGAAACCATAACCACAAGAAACAAGAACCAACTATTGTCCTAGACAGAGTGTCATCGCACAGCTTGTCATGGGTTATCCTCTGGGATTCTTCCTAGGCTCCGGCCCCCACAAGAAAAGGTTATCTTGGTGACCTTTACCGAATCCCGGTCCCCATACTCACTCATGCAGAGCCAAATACCTTTTTGTGCAGACAAGATAGATGACCTTGCCATTCCAAGACTTCCCACTCATCCCAAGTCTAAACGAGCACTTGTGTCTATGAGTGAGGTAAAATTATCTTGATTAGTGAGATGTTAGTCCTAATCTTCTAAGTATTGTTTTGGTTATCACTTGATTAAAACTACTTCTGAAGGTTATCCTAGATGCCTCTTCCGGGCTCTGGCCCCTATGGAAGCCACTCTTCTACTTGACAACACACATACCATCCAAACACCCAGGGTACCAAAGTGCAACAAACAAGATAACACGTCCACTCCTTTCTTAGGAGGCAACAAAGATAAAACCATCTCCAAACACTGGAGGTAACAACATTAACAAAACCACTCCTGACAAGGAGGCACACATTACAAAATCCTCTCCTTTTACAGGAGGCACAAAACATTCCCATTCGTAGGAACCGGGTACAACATTGACATAACTTCATGCACTACCCAAGGGAAATTAACAAATAGTCGATATCACAAGACGACAACCCCCAACCGCTAGGGTCCTCTGGAAGACTTACAGATTAAATACACTTAACCCATTTCCCAAAACATGAACTCAGAGGAAATAATCATGAAGGCAAGTTGCGAGGAATTAAAATAATTTGGATATATTAAATCCATTTCTCTTATCACATTCAGTAACTTATTGCATTAATAAAACAGAAGTAAAATACGCCTTTTCAGATAAGGAAGAAATTATCAACATTTATTTTATTTCCCTACTCGCATTTAAATAATGAAAATTCAACCATTTTACAATATAAGTCAAAATACGTTGTTTTTAAAATAACTATTGTTTCTCGATTTCAATATAGTCATTCGAAAATAATTAACTTGACTTGAAAACGTATTATTTACTATCATAACTAAATCTCCTTTAAAATAATGTTTAAAAATAAATAAAACAATAATTTAATTCCAATTAATTATTTTCCATTTCCTCAATTAAATTTAACACCTTTCTTTCAAATTCACTATCCGCCCTTTCACATATTATTTTAAAACAATTCCTCCTTTTCCAATATATATATATATATATACCTTTAAAATTCATTTACCCAACCATTACTTTAAAACCAATTATTTATTTTAGAATAAAAAACATTTTAAAATAAGATCGAAATTTGGACCATTTAACATATTATTATAAACAAATTCCTCAATTGCTACATAATCATGCTATTATTTAAATTCCCCATTTAATATATATATACTTTAAAGAAATAACCATATCCACTATATAAATACATTATTACTTAATAATATATTAATATAATATAAAATATATTCATATTTTAATATTAAATTAATATATTATAAAAATAATGAATATATATATATATTAATTAATTTTATTTTTGTGACAAGAAGCCACTCATGCGCCTCGGGCCGCATGCCAACACTAAGGGTTTAGGTCACGCGGACCTCGGGTCACGTGCCACGTTTAGGGTAGGGGCGTTGACCATTCATTGGCTGCAGTTTTTCTTTAGTCATGGATTCTATTTGGCCACGCGATTTTTATAGTGGCTGGCGGTGGAGGTTAAGGTGGGGTGGCGGCCTCACTGGGCAGCCGATTGTGTTACCCACAACCTACCCACCATAGTGGTGGGCACGACTATGTTAACCATAGCCGAACCCACCATAGTGGTGGTGGCAGTTGTGTTTAACACAGTCGTCCCTCCCACTGCGGGCGGCTACGTGGGGGTGCGCTGGGTGTGGCTCCCCATAGTGCCTCCCATGGGGGCAGCTATGGGTTGAGCTCCCCAACACCCTTCAACTTAGTTTATTTTTTATTTTTTAGTTTTTAGTTTTTTTAAATTTCATTTTCTATGACCTGCGGATTTCTTGAAATTCGGGCCTCTCCCAGGCATAAAAAGGAAAAATATTTTAACAGCATATCCCCAACAACATATATGCATTAAATATAAAAATAAATATATCTCTTTTTGTACATATATTCACAAATGAAAATAGCAGAATTAAATGAGGGAGTAATACATAGAAAGATCATTTTAAAATCAAGAACACCATTTTTAATGGAGAAATTTATTTTCAAACAGCGTTTCTCTTTCCTTTCAAATTTGAATCAAGAATCAAGAGGGATTTTTTTATTTTTTATTTGCAAACCAAATCTAGGTTTAGAATGCTTCCAAACAACAAAACATATAATATAGCACAGCTATATTTAATCAACAAAGAACCTGGTATCCTTGAATTTGAGGAGATCCAGATGATGCTTAGCTTCCAACCTTGCATCCAAATCTAGTTCCACAAATTTTTGCAACTTCAATCCCAAAACCCACAAAAATCCAACAATTTCTCCACACCCCATTTTCAATTTCCAAATTTTTCATGATCCAAAATTGTGATGCATAATCCAAACATAAGGATAAAACCCTAAAATTGAACAACCACCCTCATTAATTCTCCAAAATAGAAAATTAGGAAATATCTCAATTTCTTCAATTTTTGAATTCAACTTCCAAATTTAATTTTTAAAATTCATTTTTCAATTTCAACAAATATCAACTAATTTCCAAAATGAATTTGCTTAATCCAAATTAATTAATTTAATTAATTCAGTAAAATTAATCTAATCCAATATTAAATTATTTTATTAATTAAATTAAATTAATTAATAACTTTAAATAACATTTTCCACATTATAAACCAGATTAATTTAATCAACAATTTAAATGCATTAAGCCATTCAATTACCCAATTTAACTTGCAATTAAATAATGAAGAAAGGGCACAATATTCAAAGCACACAACCTGACTAACATCTGACGACATACAAGGACTGGGGTGATGACTTGGCACATAAACCTAGCTACTATCTCCCAATCGAATACCATTGGGTATTGAACATGCTCCAACCTGTGAAACCAAGTGGAGTCGATGTCCTATACCTGTCGACCTGTAATTTAAGTAAACAACAACATATAATATGAATAGCATAAAATACACACCGTGAAGATGAAATCACAGGATCGTAGGGTACTCACAAGTGAGTGATGTGATATTGTCCCCTTCACCAATACAATGCAACTAACTAAAAATTCTAACATAATAGTATAATCCAAAGCATAATCATCTTTAATTCAAATAACCACTATGCTAATCCAAGGCATGTCATAATGATAACATCAAAAAATTACACCATCACACCAAAATATAACATTTGCATCACTTACAGATAACGATGAAAAAGCAACTGAGTTCTAAGATAAAGTACAAACATAAAATAAGGCATAACCAAACAGAACACTGTTCGGTCAAAAGAGCAAAACAGAGGGGTCTTACAATTGTTGTAAATTTTTTGCCCTTGGTTTATTGTTTTAGTTATCTGTACGCATTTGGATGGACCATCTTAGTCATCAAAGAGTCTTTATAGTGTCTAGAATGAAGGTTTGTTGATGACTCTGCACTTGAAATAGATGAGGGAAAAAGAATATCATGAAACATATTGATACAAGGTTTGAGCTACGTTGTTTGGTAATAAATATTGAAGACAAGTAGAGAAATTATATAAGAGATGTTAGAGTGATTAATTTATTGTTCATGTCTATCATTCTCTACTTATTATTCATTGTTATATGTTTTGTATCTCAGACATTATACCCATTTTCAAAACTTCAAAGATTTTATAGCTCTGTATGGATGGAGAAATTATAGTTATATCTACTTTCCTTTGTCAAAAAATATAGTCAGTGTTAGCAATTTTTTTGCCCTTTGTTTATTGTTTGTAGTTATCTATGTGCACCTTTGGTGTTATAGCTATTAACATAGGAGCAATTGTAGATTAACATAGGAGTAATCGCATATATATACATATGTAGAGGATTAGTATGAAACCATAATCTAATATCTTTAATGTGGGTTTTCGACCATGTGCCATTTATCTGTGATTGTTAACTATTTTTCTAATAGTTCTGTTACAACTCCTCTATTTTGTCTACAATATTCAGTGCCAAATAATGTAGCTTGAATTTTGAATTGAAGAGCCAAGTGTTACATAGGTTTCTTGTGTTTTATCAATATCCACTTGCCCATAACAAACTATTCATTATTGTTGATGACATGTTCTATTCTCCATAGTGTGAAAGTATTTAATGTGGGTTTTCAAGAATCTATGCTTCTCCTATAATTATTAAGTGTCTTTCCAATTATATAACATGCATTAGAAAGACACTTGTGTGGTTCTAAATAGAATGTTAAAATATGTAGCATAGAAGAGGCAAACTACGAAAACAAATAGTTGGTAAAGGGGATTTGGAAAGAAAAGTACCATGAAGAGCAAATTGTCATTGGGGACTTCCAACAGGTGAGAGGAAATAAATATGCTAGAATATGTTGATAGAACACATATAGTGTGTTCCATCCAAACAAAATTACCACAAAAATTAACAGCTTGTTATAAGTAGCATGAAACAGTTGACGAAAAAAAGTGTACCATGAAACATATTGGCAGAAGATAGGTAGTCTGTGTAACAGTTGTAAGATGTATTACAATAGAACTTTAGAATCACACGTAAATGAGATATGAACAACAATCATTTTCCATTTTTTATTTTGTTTGGAATGTGTAAGTTTTTCTACCTTAATCTTGTATCTGATGTGGTATTTTGCACCATATCTCATTTACCTATGATTGTCAAGTGTTTTTATAACAACTCAATATCTAGTAGGCAATAAGTGTTATTCTAATAGATGTCATACAATTGCTCTATTTTTTTTCAATATATATATGTATATGTATGTTTCTATGATTAAAAGAATTGATTCTAACATACAGTTGACATTGTATGTAAATAAATATATATATATGTGTGTCTGTGTGTATATTCATCAAAACATATGGTTGGGGTTGGTAATTTTATCATTCCTCATTTATTTTTCATAGTTATCTCTATCCATCTTTGGCGTTATACCCGTTACATAGGAGCAATTGTAGCTAATGCTTGTTTCTTTTGTCAAAAAATATGGTTAGGGTTAGTAATTTTATCGCCCTTTGTTCATTGTTTCAATTATATGTGTGCATCTTTTCCCTTACACCCATTAAAATAGGGCCAATTGTATATATATATATAGTATATATCAATATATATATTTATATATATATATACATATATGTGTATATGTATATATATATGTATGTATGTTTAACTAATATTTCTTTTACAATTTCCTTGTTTGTCTATGATACTAATATGTTTCATGGTACTCTTTTTCCCTTTTTTTTTTTGAAGCTTGTTGTCGCGAATTATTTTATTGTTTTTTGAATATCTGTCATTTTCCTTTCTATAATATTTGGTGCCAATTATAATAGCTCTCATACAATTACTCTATTTGTGTTCAATATATACATTTGTATGTAGTTTTCTTTGTTTGTAAGCATTGATTTTAACATGCAATTGACATCGTATTTAAATATATATATATATGCATATGTATATATATGGAGACTTTCTTATATATATATTCTACTATCCAAAATGTATATAGCAATAAGGACGAACATAGATAACACCAAACAATTGTGAGAGGCCAGACAACATACACGGGTCAAAGAAAAATGCAAAGCACTAAAAACAAACAGGTCAATATTTTGTTTGATAAATAGTAGAACATGTGAACTACAACAATAAGGACCTTCTTACAGGTAGCTTCAAAGAGAACATACAAAGAAAATATCATAAAACATAGTAATAGATAACAAGCAATCCCTATAATAGTTAGAATTTAGGTATCAATTATTTTTTTGGAGTTTCTGCGAGGAGTTGCATAAGACTAGATGTGGCTACGATTTCTCAACTTATCTAGATATTTTGTTAGATTGACTGGAAATCTAGCTCTACGAATATGAACAAATATAATATGTACAGTAGACTATATTGATTGTAGTGAATTGCATGTAAGAATTCGTGCATAAATGTATATATATAGCAACAAATATATGGAGGCTATCTAGCCATAAAGGATGGAAAGAATCGAATGTATAACTGATAAAAATATAAATCTATAAAACAAACCTTGTTTACACTTACAACTATTGTTGTCTTTCAAGCAGCAATTTCCTGACACAATGGCTTCATAGCTCATTATGCATCTATGTTTGCATTGAATCAAACATTATATTACTGGAAAGCAAAAGAATTATTTGAATAGGGGTATGTGTAGGATCATGATGGGCAAAAAAGTGGCGATATGTAAGTGATATGATGGCCCATGTGGCTGACAACTTTTTTTTACCCAAAATTGATGAAATGAAAAGGGTTTTTAAAGGATATTCTCAGCTTTCCACCAATATAAATTATTCTTTAATTTGAATTTAATAAATAATTATTATTTATTTTATATTTAAATTACAACTAAAGTCCTGATTGATAGGCTGATTCAAAAACATATATAGCTTTCAAACGGTATCACATTTTTTGAATCCAAAACATGTGTCACATTCTATGCTTCACATACTATAGGATTAAAAAAATAAAAAATAAATTTCATGAAGTTTTGACCAAGTTAAGGTGGTCAGACATATGAGTTTTTATATTTTTTAAAAGTTGTGATAAAAAAATCATAATTAATTATTTGCTCGGAAACAAATTACATAAAATAATGCATCACATCGGGACATGAGTTCTCTACTTATATCTAAAATATTAGAGAAATATATTATCATTTTATTGTGATTAGGGTGGTTAGATAGACACCTACTTCTTATTTTTTCCCTAAAATTGAATTACTACTACATTGAAATTTCAAATATTCACCAAATAGATTTTAAAAATAAATAAATAAACCTAGTAGTCTAGAAACTACATTCAATTTTCTAATAATTCTATTGTTACATGTTTTTGAAATAATATAGATAACTTATTCAAATTTTTATATCAAGTTGCCTAACTCTGAATTTTTGAATTTTCATCGCCACTTAAGGGCCTATTTTTTCCATGATGATCATGTACATACCCATAGATTAAAATGTATCTATGTGGTTAGGTGCATATGGAACAACAAGAAAAATTGAAAAATGACTTACAATAAGAGAAGTAGCAGAAACATTATAGATTGTGGACTGGAGCAATTGGGAGGCTTTGCAATCTGCTATATAATGGAGGTGCATGACAACTTGTTCAGTAGCCTACTATGAAATGAACATCAAGGTGTGTCATTTCATAGTAGACATCCTAATATTAGAAAATTGAATATTACATGTGCTCCCTTCTGTGGCATCTAGCAACAATGCTAGGATGTTTCAACCCTCATGCAAGCAAGAGCCGCCATTTTGTTTATGTTGGGCAAGGCATCTAGTTTCATGACCACCAACCAATGCAGGCAACAAGCTCCATTATCATTGTAAATAGGCCCGACCAACCCATTGCAAATAGCATGGAGTTTTACCATATATGAGTTTAAAAAAAGGCAATGTACAGAAGACTATATGTTTTTAAATGTAATATATAGGAAGAGTGAAATAGTGAAATGATGGAAAAGAGAATTTTGTAGATCAACATTTGCAACTATTTGGATCGAATAAAGCTAATATAAAAGCTAGAAAAAGAAGACATAAAAATATGTAGAAGCAAAGGATGAAGGGAAAATGTGAAAACTCAGGGTATATAGGAAAAGAAAATTTAAAATAGAACATGGTTGTAGAATTTTAAACTTATTAGTCAAATGGAACACAATTTTATTTCAAAATGTTTCTACAGCATGTGCATATCTAGTTTAATATATTGGAATGTTGAAAACACGTTATTGACTTATAGAAATTTTGGGTCTACTTATTGTTGGTTTCAATCTCTATGCATCTTTCACACTTGAAGTTGTTTGTGTTTGCATAAGTATCAATTTGTAACAGCTGCAATAGTATGTTTATAGTACTACATGTTAAAATCAGTTCAAAGACAATTGTAGGTATGCTGATAAAGAATTGACATGATGGACTTTAAAAAAACTTGAAGAAATATGGATAGGTTGAATATATAGAAGAGTTTATTTTTCTAAATGCCATATACAAAAAGTACGACACAAAAAAATGTTGAAAGGAGAAGTCAAGAGATTAATATTTATTGGTGCATATTTGCATACCTAATTTACCAAAAAATGTATTGCTAAAGGTACAAAAGATCATAAACAGGAACAAAACTATCTTTAATGCATAAACCTAAAAAATATGTAAAGCATTGAATAAAATAGGGAAATTTAATGTGGCAGTTAAAGATTGAGTATATAGGCACAAGAAAATGTGAAATAGAGCATAGGTGCATAATTTCAAACCAAGCAATGAAATAAAATAGCATATTGTTGGAAAAGTTTTCCAAATAGTTGAATATATACTTTAATAGAATGAAGTGATCAAAACATGGTAGTGTCTTGAACAAAATGTGTTATTTTCTTATTGTTGTCTAGTATCTCTATCCATCTTTGACATTATATGAATTTTGCACAGATTATTACATGGTATGTTTATATGAAATTTAACCTCGAAATCCTTGAAAAGAGGATGGTATACAATGTGGACAAAGGGCAGGAATAATTTCTCTCAAGCCTTTTCTATAAGTTGGAGAACGAGATGGGAGTGAAAGTATTTGGCAAGGGCTGGAGTTGTTCCAAACGTATCTCTTCCTTGCAACATCGAGCGGTGTATTTTTTTTTCTATGTCAAGAGTATCTCTCAAATGAAAATTCTAGATCAATGCAAAGTCTTTCAATTGATTTAACATGGGAGATAGTTGTAAAAGTCAACCCTTTCCCCTCTTTGCTTCCTATGTTTATCGTTGCTCTATCTAATGTTAACCCTTGTGCTTTATCTATGTAATTCCCCATGCCATCCTGAGTGGAATTTATGTTTGACTATCCCGAGTTATAGCTAGGATGGGGATGTCTCCTAGGTTTTTTGGGTCCCATGGTGGGCCAATGTAATTTTGAAAGAAAACAACATAGTTAGGTGGATCTGGCGATTTACAATGTGCATTGTACACAATAGTTGTAACAAGTCCAAGGGATCCATTCACTAGGCCAGCTTGAATCCATAATTTTTTTCTTAGCATCACCTATTCGCCAGCATAAAGTAGCAGTTCTGGGAGAGGCTGGTTATCATCTCCATGATCAGATGTATGTTTCTATGACACTTGAGCAACGCTAATGGCTATGGGAAAGTTTAACTATTTTATCATTGTTTTGTAGTGGAATAGGACTAAGTCATTTGTGGCAAACAAATGTGTAGCAACATCAAATTATTCTCTTTTTGTGGCTGAGAGAATTTTATTTGTTTGTTTCATAAGCTCTTCCCAGTCATCGTGGAGAGCCTTTCCATTTCTTATATGGAGAAGAAGTGACCGAAACTTTTTCTGGGAAGGGCTATATCCTTTTTGATAGAAAATAGTGTCCAATATTACTGAGACTATGAAACTATACCACAATGCTATAGTTGATTGAGCATGAAGCATAAATAGGGGTATCCATGATAGGTGACAACTAGGCAAGGTCACTAACAAGGATAATAGAAACATCATCAAAAGGCTCCCTTTGGTTATCAGGGAATGCTTGATGCAAGTAGCTATCTATTTTCAACAACAAATTTGGGCCTAGAAAACTCATTTCATCTATCAAAATGTATTCAACATATTTAAATTATTCTTTGAATATTGTCAATGTCTGACCTTGCAAAGGATTCATATCCTTTATGGGAATTCAGAGGGTTGTATGGATTGTGGAGGCATATAAGTTGTACACAACAACACTTGTGGGAGCCTATGTGAGCAAGTGGCTATTGGGTCCAACAGTAGACATGTTTATTTAATTTTTAATACAATTTATCAAAAAGTATTTTCCAATGTCAACTATCCCTTGAATGATCATGCAGAGTGGACCTTTAGGGGAAGCTTGTATGCAATGGGACTAGATGATTTGAATAGCCAATTGATGTTTTGATAAAAGCTGGTGGGATGATGTATTTACAGGGGAAAAATGTATCGTAGGTTGCTCATGTTGTGCCTTGTTTGATGGGATGAATTCCAAAGAAATATTATGAAGTTGTTTAGGCACATAGTTTGTATTCCATGAATGATTCATATCAAAGTCTCTCCTACCATCAATTGAAGCTGATTTATATTGAAGTTAGTAGTTGCACCAAGCTAAGAGAAAAATCCCCATTCATATTCACCCATAGAAGGTCGATGGTTGAAATCATCAGTATCACTAGCATGATCTTCATCAATCATAGATGCAAGTGGAAGCCTAATAACATGCCAAGGATGATAACCAACTATTCTTAAATCTTTCCAATTTTGTATGATCTCTTATTTGGCAACACCTATATCTATCTGTATGTTTGGGAAAGGTTTGTATAACATAAGTTCAGTCCAAAAAAATGTCTCAAATATTTCTATATCTTCAACAGGAATAGTCTTGAACAACGGGTACATAAGGACAATTGCAGGCTACTGTCTCAGTTTCCATTTGGCCTTTTTGCACTACTCTAAATGTATATATAACCAAATTGAGTCAATTAGGGATACACCACCTAGCTCTGGAGGCCTTTTCATATAGCAATGAATATAATTTGTTGGCAGGTCTTCATCAACATCATCTTTGTTAATATAAAACCATGTTTTTTTCCAACATTCACATGAACATATTGTCGGCCAGAGATGAGAAGAGGCAATTTATGTAACATATGGCACATCTCTGGTGGAAATATGTCACACTCCACAAGAATATTCATCATGAATTTTTGATATGCAAGAAATTCTATATCATCAACTATATTTATATTTTAAAGTATTTTCAACATATCAACATAATTTTCTGATTTCTTCCTAGATTTAGCTACATATTTAGAAATATAATTTAAAACAAAATTCCTAGAAACAATTGACTGACAATCAACATTAGCATGCCAAATTGCAAGCATGAGTGGGCTATGAATATTCAGGACATCATCATTTCTAGCTGGCTTGTACAATTTTTTGGACTCGACATCAGATGTCAATGAAGAGGTAAGTTGTTGTTGCCAAGGTGCTTTATACCGACATTGTAATTTCTCTCCCTTTTTCCTTAAAAAAGTATATTTGGATAATTTTGTGTGCCTTTGAACTGTATTTAGGAACTCTTCATTATCTTTGATTAGATCATTGGAAATAATTTGGCTCGTGGAAAGAAAACATGGATTTCCTTCAGAACAATGATACATTCTCAGAAGTCTCTGTGTAGGGAAACGTGGATTCCAAGCTGAAACATATCTATCAAAAAAGTGCCTTGTCATTGTAACATCATGTTGATTGGACCAATCAAGACTATCCATGTTGGGGGCTTCTGGAAGCCATAAAAAACCATGCACATGTACAAAGCCCTGATGTTTCCATTCATATCTATATCAGTAATATTTTGCATGCAAAAGATTTTAAATCACCTCTTCATGGAAAATTGAGAATCTATGATGCAAATATAAAGACATTATGGTGTAGCAATAGTAGGAGGGTCCTTAAAGAGAACAATCCAGACTATGTAACAAGAGTAACACAATAGAAGCAACACAAAATATGGAGGTAAATGCACTTAAAAACTATATTATTATAAGAAATCTCGATTAGATATAGTCAGCCACATCCGGGCTTACAGATTTGACTCACATGCCTACTTACAACATGTTCAAAATATAGTGCTCTTACATGAGAGAAAAAATCCTACAGATTGAAATTATTTAGATACTAATCTACTTGATCCTAATTCCTTTCATTCTGATGATCCATTACAAGCTTTGTATGACACCCGCGGGTCAAGAAACATTTGTGTCGGCCAAAGATCATTACAATCTCTGATGAGGAAAATGTAACATGTGCAGGAATAGGTCAGCCTCAAATTTGAACTCCATTCACGGTAGATGTGTATGATGAAGTGTGGACCTAAAATTAAGGTCAGGGACGCTCCATAGAGAAAACCAAAACACATTGTGAGGATCTGCAGGCTACGGGAAAGGTCCGTGATCGATCCAGCTAACCATTATGTCTGAAATTATTCTAGGGGCAATTCCAAAAATTGTCACTCAATCTAAAAGTGATAACTTTCTGGAAAAAGATCCAATCGAGATTAAAAAATTGGAATAAGGTAATTGAACATGTCCATGATGAAACCATAGGTACAAAAGATCTGGTGAGAAAACACGATGAAACACCAGATCTACCAACTTGAACAGGGAAAGAACTGTTCAACAAAAATAAGAATTGAATGAAAATATTTTTGGTTGATGCAAGATTTCCAGGAACCAAGGATGCTCCTACATTAGAAATCTAGGGTTAATAAAAAGTGATTCCCTCACTTTTCTGAGGCGAAAGGAAAACCAAGACAGTCTACCTCAACCTAAGAAATCCAAGAAGAATCCTCCACTGGTCTACCCTTCCATTTCACTAGATATTCTTTGTACTGTCTTCCACGAGTTTTCCTTCCATCTTTGACATCCAAAACCTCTTCTATCCCATTTGATTGTTGTTTAGGAATTTTTTCTTCCAATTTTTCTCTGTACTGTCTTCATTGAATTATGCTTCATAGTATTGATGAAGATCTCCAACATTGAATATAGGTGATATACCCATTTCATCTAGTAACTCTATCTCATATACATTTCCTAAATCAAATTTCCTCAAAATAATATAGGGCCCAAACTTCCTCATCTTGAGCTTACTGTATGTGCCAACTGGAAATATTTCCTTCCTCAAATACACCATTACTTCATCTCCAACTTCAAATTCCTTTTGTCTCCTCTTTTCATCCGCGTTCTCCTTATACTTCAGGTTCATATCTTCCAACTACTACTTCACTTGAATATGCACTTTCTTCATGTATTCTGAAAATTCCTTTGCTTCTGCACTCCTTTTATTTTCCTTATAGATGTCTTGTAATTTTGATATACCTTTGGGGCGAACTCCAATAACAATCTCAAAAGGTGTTTTCCAGTACTCTTTTTCACTAAATTATTATAGGAAAAATCTGCTTGTGCAAGGACCAAATCCCAACTTCCTATCTTCTCTCCAACCGAACATCTCAGGGAATTTCCTAAACTCCTATTTACTACCTCTCTCTCTCCATCTATTTGTGGGTGAAAAGTAGAACTAAAATTCAAATTTGTCTTCAACTTCTTCCAAGGTTTCCTCCAAAAGTAACCAACAAATTTTGTATCTCTATCTGAAACAATACTCCTAGGTAATCCATGCAATTTGAACACTTCTTTGAAAAACAAGTCTACTACATGTAGTACATTTGTTGTCTTCTTACAAGTTATGAAATGTGCCATCTTCAAAAATCTCCACAAATACTGAATCATTACCTCTCTATGTCTTTGGTAAATCGAGTATGAAATCCATGTTGATATCCTCCCAAGGCCTTTCTGGTACTATCAAAGGTTTATACAATCTGATATTCTAACTACTCCCTTTGCAACTTGACAAAATCTGCAACTCTGCACAAACTTCTTAACATCCTTATGAATCTATAGCCAAAAGTAATTCTCACTCACCAATGCTACTATCTTATCAATTCCAAAGTGGCATGCCAATCCTCCACTATGATTCACTTTTATCAAGTTATCCCTCATTGAACTTCAGGGTATACACAACTAATTTACTCTGAACAACATATCCTCTTGAATGAAATAATCCAATCATTGACTCCTATCCTCCAAGACTGGTTCTTTACATGTTCTCCAAGGTTCTGCAAAATTCGGTTCTTCCTTATACAAGTTCTTCAATTATTCAAAGCCTAATACTTCCACTCTCATCTATGCTAGCAAATTCCTTCTCCTACTCAAAGCATCAATGACTATTGAATTTTCCACTCCTGTTATTAAAAAAAAAAGTATAACTCTACAAGAACTCTACCCATCTCATGTGTTTCTGATTCAACTTACCTTGACTATTCAAATACTATAAAGCTTGATGATTTGTATACAACACAAACTCCTTATATAATTAGTAATGTCTCCACTTCTTCAAAGATTGAACTATGGCATAGAACTCCTGATCATACATTGAATATCTCCTCCTCGCATCATTCAACTTCTCACTGAAATAAGCTACTGGTCTTCCTTATTGACTTAATACTGCTCCAATTGCACTTCCACTTGCATCAAAATCTACTTGAAAGACTATTAAAATTTGGTAAAGCCAACACAAGCTACTCAGTCACCTTCTACTTCAACAATGCAAAAGTTTCATTTGCTTCAGATGTCCATCTAAAATCGTTCCTATCTCCTCTCATTGTTTCTGTCATAGGGCTGAAAATAGAACTGAAATTCCTAATGAACTTTCAGTATAAGCTAGGCAATCCATGAAATGATCTTACCTCCCCAATGCTTTCAGGTGTAGGTCACTCAATAATAGCTCTTACCTTCTCAGGATCCATCTTCAACCCATCCACTGATATCACAAATCCTAGATATACCAACTCTTCCTCATGAAACTACACTTTTTAATGTTTATCCACACATGTTCTTCCCTCAACCTCTGCAAAACTTGTCTTATGTGCAACAAATGTTCTTCTCTAGTCTTACTGAAAATCAAGATTTCATTGAAATAGACAATCACAAACTTACCCAATAATTTCCTCAATACCTCATTCATCAACCTCATGAAAGTACTTAGTGCATTTTTTAGTCCAAAAGGCATCACCAACCACTCATACAACCCTTCATTTGTCTTGAATGAACATTTTTTTCCACTCACTCCCTTCTCTGATTCTAATATGATGATATCCAATTTTCAAATCTATCCTTGTAAAGTACTTAGCTCCACTCAAACAATCCTTAATGTCATCCATCTAGGGCAAAGGAAATCTATACTTCACTGTGATATTGTTTATGGATCTAGAGTCTGTACATATCCTCCATTCTCTATCCTTCTTAGGTTCCAATATAGTAGGTATTGCACAAGGAATCAAGATTTCTCTAATCAAACCTTTTCTCAACATTTATTGCACCTGTCTATTCAATTCTTCATTCTTTGTTAGTGTCATATGATGTGTTGCTTTGTTAGGAAAACTAGCTCCAAGAATTAGATCCATGCACTAACTAATACTCCTGACAGGTGACAATCCATTAGGTACATTGTCAGATATGATAGCTTCATATTCTATCAACAACTCCTTTATCTTTTGAGGTTGTTCTTCTACATGCTTCAAATCTTCAACCTTCTTAAGAAATAGGGCATAACATATGTTCTCATGTCTCAGTCCATCCAGGAATCTCCTCCCATCAACCAAAAAAATTCTAGCACTCGTACAAACCTCAGTTCTAGGAACATCTTCCAAGGGCAACAAAGTTTATTTCCTCTTATTATTAACTATAGTATATATGTTCTTCTTTCCATCATGAATAGTCTATCTATCATACTGCCAAGGTCTTCCCAACAAAATATGACATACATCCATAGGCATAATATCACACAAAAATTCATCATGGTAATTCCCTATCTTCATTTTCACCAAATATTGTTCACTTATCAGAATCTTATGCTCATCTTGAATCCATGCTATCGAATAGGGCTTGGGGTGTTTCAATATTTCCAACTTCTATAGTGACCCTACATATGACATTGTTATTTTAATTGTTTTTTAGTTGTTGTTAGTCATTATATGTTTTTGAGACTATTTTACTTCGATGCTTTATGTCATGGATTACATGATCAGTTTATGACACACTTTACTTTATGTTCCTCTATTACTTTCGTGAGATGGCATTATTATGATGGCATATTTTTTTCTGTAATGTTTATGATGGTACTATGATGTGATTGATGTTAGATGTTACGTTTTATATTAGTTCGATGAAGGAGATGGTTTAGCAGTACTCATTTGTGAGTGCCCTACTACGCTACAATTCTTCTTCACGGTGTGTCTTCTGATATATAAATGGTTGGCCGTGTAGTTTGATGTAGCTTTTAGGTATAGGCATTGACTCCACCTATTTCGTTAGGTCAGAGCATGCTAAGGCCCAATGAATTTTTTTGAAGGGAGATAGTCTTGTCCTCTGTCATGAGCCATCCTTTTAGAAAGAATGAGTATCATTTTGTTATCCATTTGTCTTGTTGTTGTTCATTTTGTTGTGTTATTCATTGTTTGTCATTTCATGTTTCATATTGTTAAATTTCTTAGACTAATTTAATGATTTAAATAGATGGTATTGATATGATCTATCACCTTGATTAATTTAAGGTTATGAATGATTATGTTTAATTTGAAAGGCTATTTTAAAATATTGAGGAATCAATTTATTAAAATATATTAATTATGGAAGAATAATTATGCATAAATGATTTGGTTGTACAATTTCAATGTTTTCGAAAATTGATAAATTGTAACAATTAGTTGAAATTGATATGAATGCCCAATCTTGATGTTTTCAAAATTGGCAAAGTTTAACTAGTAGATGTGATTTTAAGTTACAAAAATATCTTGTTTTGATCATGATGTTTGAAAAGTTGAACTTGTTGATTTAATTGCATGCAAACAATGAGTTAAGTGATGGATTTTTATTGTGACCTAAAAGGAATGTTATAACATAGGAAAAAGATTAATTTTGGAGGGCAATTGGTTTTTGAAAGAAAAAGTTTTTTTTTCACGGGAAGAAGTTTGTCTTTGTTTTTTTTGTTTTTCGATGAGAACTTGAGGATTGCAAAATTGGAGGCTTGTGCTCGGATTAAAAGGGATACTGGGTTTGAAGATTTTTGCTTAGCTTCATCACTCATTGGTTTTTTGAAGAAAATCACCAAGTTCTCCTCTTTGTATTGTTGTTTTTGAGAATTTAGAAATTATCTATGAAACGAATATCTTCAGGAATTTAGCTTTGTATCGTTTTGTTTTATTATTTATTGAAAATGGTTTGAATTCCCTTTATCAGTCCAAGGATTAAATAAAACCTTTATTACTAGAGAATGTTTAATATTCAATCATAAACCCATTTTAAGTCATTGTGTATCTGTATTCAGTATCAATAGATGTTTTTACCTTATGCATGCGCCATCCCAATTCAACTTTGTCAAATGCATGGCTTTAGTGTGAATTAAAATGCATGCACCTAATTTCGGTCTCTTATTGGTTGTAAGCATAAGGTATTGGCTGTTTTCAAGCATGTTAAATGCATGCATTCTTGGTAAACTCATTTCTTCTTGTCTCTTAACTTCTCCCTTTCAAATCGGTGACACCTAGGAAATATTGAAATCTGACATTTATACATATCTTCACCTTATGTTTCTTTTGTTCTATATTGATACTTGTATAGTCTTGTTGGAGCAGCTACCTTTTGGTAATTTACCTTGCGGTTCATGCTTGATAATCACTGTGTATCTATTACTATTCCTCCTCTTTGTCCATTCTGGATGTATTCCATTTCTGCATCAGGGAAGAACAATTTGGTTTTAGACTGATGACTATCCCTTTCAATTCAATCTTTTAACCCTTCTTGTGTTTGATGGAAACCATTACTCAGATTACATTGATACCTTGATTTGGTGCGAATCTTATTCCGTTTGTTGTTTTTTTTGCTTATACGCATGGAATGGAAGTGCATTTATTTTATTACTATTCTTGGTTGCTTAGTGGAGTGGTTGATTAAGCTAATTCCCTTTTAATAATTAAGCTTCTATTTTTCCTGAAAGAGGATTCAAGATTGAAACTTTCACCAGACATTGTGTTGTTCCATTTGAGTCAGCTCATATGATATTCGTGTATTATTCCAAATACATGTGCCGAGACTTTCATTGGCACATGGAATTCGAACGTTTGCAAGTGTTGATCGCTTCCGTGGTTTAGCAGTGCCCTCCTTTCTTCTATCTTTCAATGCATGGCACAAGAACTTTTATTACTTTCTAAATGCATGTGTAATGGTCGATTCATTTATCTACACTTTACCCAGACGCTTAAACTAATGCTTCTCTTGGGTTCCCAATGTCTACCTATCTTTCTTCAGGCTATGTATAGCCTTAATCAGGTCATTTTTCCTTTGTTTGATATTTTCTATTATTCTTGGAAGCTTATCAGGAATGGTTCTATGGAATAATCTTTATTCATTATGTTGTTTGTCTTTTCACCTTTTGTCTTATCTCCAAATTTTTCTTTGTGAAGAGTTACCTGTATTACCTCCATATGGCCAATGTTGTATCATCTTTGTCTTGATTCAAGATTCCTGCTCTCGTTCATGGTTTGAATCTTTGTTTCCTGAAAGTTATGTCCATCGGTTAATTTTATTTCTTTTATCAAATTTTGTTTGTTTGGGGTTGGATCTTTTGTTAATTTGATATTCTCATGGGCGAGCATAATCGAGTTTTCAATCTGCATGCTAAAGCATGCTTAATTGTTACTTTAGGCAGTTAGTCTTTATGTTAAGTCATGAGTTAACATTTGAACTATCTTTATTCGCCTTTTAATAGACTATAACATCACTTTGTTTCATTTGGGTTCGATGAGTTTATCATGAACCTTGTGTCGATGTGTAGTGTCGTTGTCCATAAACCTCTTAACTTTCACTTTGGTTTACACTTTCCTTGTAGATCTTAGTCTTGTTGTAAGTAGTTATAAATAAAAGTTCTTAGAAAATTAAATATAGTTGTTACATATATAGATATATAAGTTTTATTCCATTTATATTTAGAATTTTTTATTCATTTAGTTTTTCCAATTTATATATATATATATATATATATAAATAAATAAATAAATAATTTGGACTATATAGATACGTAATAGCATGGTTTGTTGTGAAACTATAATATATGGTATTATGTCATTTTGGTTATAAAATTTGGATAGCAAAATTATTATGTCTTGGAGAATGTGTGTATTGGAAACTTTGTCTTACTATCTTTGAAGGTAATATTGGTGATGTAGTCTTTTCTATTAAATCTTATGAAGCTTGTCTATTTTTATGATGATGGTTACATTAATTGAAGTTTTGATTCTTGTTTAGAATTTATAATGAATTCTATATTGCACTTTGTTTAGTACCTATGTGGTACATGATTGAATCACACATGCTACAGATTTATTATTATTATTATTATTATGAACTGTTTGATGTGTATTTTTGGTTGTTCCTTAAACATATTGAAAATACACTTCTGAATTAGGTTGCAATGTTTCGTTAAGACACTTTTGATGAATTTCTTTAATTAGAAACCTCCCAGAGGATTGTTTAAGTCTCTTCTTAAATATGCTTGGATGTTGTGTATTGTTGAATGCACTATGAAATATTGGACTATCATGGATGTCATTCTTTATTTATTTGATATATATGGGGATATCATGTTATTTTGAGCCTTATGGTATGACATTTACATACATGCTGTCTATGTGACTATGGTTAGTTAGTGAATTGTACTTAGGAGGAGTGGCTTCCATTAGGGGCCGGACCCAGAAGTGTATTAACCAAGTGATAACTAAAATAAGTTGTTAGGGGTTTGGGTAGTTAATATTTAACCATTCAAATAATGTTTTCCTTGCCTTGTAATTTAATGCTTCTTTAGGTTAAAGTGGGTTGAGATGGCCTGGAATGGCTACTCGAACACTTTGTCTTCTTAAGAAGTGATTCGAAGCCACATAAGCTTGTATAGGGGCTGGAAGTCATTAGAGGTTGCGATGGTAACTCTAGTAGAGGGCCGGTAACCTAGGAAGACTATCTAAGGTAACCTATTACGTTAATTTTATGACACTCTTTTCCTTGTACATTTGTTGGATCTCTTGTGTAGAGTCGTCTGTGATTGTATCATCGCCTCTAGGAGTATGCCAATTTTCATGTGATTGTGATGTCTTGCAGGTCGACCATGTGTTGTTTTTTGTTCTTCTTGATGCTTGTTTGACTTGAGGACCTATTTCTATCTCCTAGCACGATGGGTGGCCTTTCGAGTTCCACACTGTTGGGAGGAATGTGCCATTTCTTCCATTGGGTCCCCTGCATGTGATATTGTTCGAGACATGCTTGTTCTTGGTAGGATCCTAGATACACATCGTTCATGAATATTGTTCATTGGACGAGCTCATGGACTTGGTCATCAGCTATTCTTGTTCTTATTCTTTATTTTACTCACTTATGATGTTACATGATGATTCATTGTATTACGACTTGTGATGTATCGAGATTTGTCAAAATCGCATTTGACTGTTATTGAACTTGTAATATAATCTTGTTATGACTATTTACATGATTTGATATATAGTTCATGATGTGTTATAATTGTTGAATTACCTTCAGTAGCATAGTTGTCGAATCCTAAGAATGTTCATGTTAGGTTAATGATTACATGTATTTATTAAATGTTTTTTAAAAAATAAAAATTATTCAGTTGTTTAGCGTTAGTGACATGTCATTCCCTAGCTTCCGCGATGGGGCATTACAACTTCAACTTGGTCACCATTTCTTCAGAAGCCAGGTTCTCTAAATTTTCATTGTCTATTGTCACTTTGGAAAATTTACCAGCTACCTTGCATCTGGTCTAAAATAAATTCTTTCTCTGCAATGTTTCTTATTCCATCTCACTTTGACATAATACTCTTATGTTCACCAACACTTCTTTCTTTCAATTTTTTAGGTGATCCATCATGATCCTCTTCAACAAAGCGTTCTCTCCTATTGTTCTCTATTCTTCTGCTTGTTTCTCCCTGATTACATTCAAATGCTCTATGTCCTTCTCCACCACACTTATAACAAGTTCCTTTGAAATCCCTTTTCTCTTGTCCTTTGTCACCTTTCATGTATCCTTCATTCCTGTAACCACCATATCCTCCTCTTTTGTAAGAGTTTCCATCATCTCTATTGTATGAACTATCATTCTTATTGACCTTATTATCTTTATTCTGATATGCAAAAGGTCCTCTTCCTCCTCTAGTAAATATTTTTCCTCTTTGAAATCTTTCACCTCTTCCTCTCTATCTTTGCTCATATCTTTTATTCAACTTCTCTTTGGGAACATGGATATGCCTCTTCCAGACTTGGCAACTTGATCAAACTAATCTCATCTTGTATAAACAGCCTCAAACCATTCATATATCTAGCTACTTGTTCGGTCTCATCTTCCAAATGTCTAGATCTGATATTCAACTTGTAGAACTCTTTAGTATACTTTGTCACACTTGATTCCTTCTATTTAAAATTCTGCAATTTTTAGAACAAACTGATATGATAGTTTGTAGGCATGAACTTTGTCTTCAACTTATTCACCATCTGATCCCATGATTTTATCTTCCCCTTTCCTTTTCTTTTCATATCTATCTATAAATTTTCCCACCAAAGTGATGCATGTCCTTTCAACTTTGTACAGGAAAATTTTACCTTCTTATCTTTTGTGGTACCTTCAAAATCAAATTACTTTTCCATCTCTATTATCCAATCAAGCAATTCATCTGAATCCAATTTACCATTATAATTTGGTGGATTGAAATGTGGTTTAGTGTTCACTTTGGTTAGGGCTCTTATGAACCTGTCTTCCCCTTGATCAAGATGAGGTTACTCTTCTCTTGGGACTTCTTCCTATTCTTCTACCTTTTCATCACTCACATAATCAACTAGTCAGCCTCTTCTCTAGGCCATTTCAACTACTTCCAATCTAGCAACAATTCCTCTCAACATTTCCATTACAATTGGATCTACATTTCCATACACTCCAATTCCTCTACCATTTATTCTTCCCACCATATTTACAAAAATCCTCTATAGCTACGGGTTGGATCCTCAATCGACCACCCCCAACAAATCTTTAATAGGACTGCACAAACTCTGACAATCTTGCAAGGAATGAATCTCACTCTGATACAAATTTGGTGCAACCATGGTAGGAGGGTCCTCAAAGAGAACAATTCAAACCATGAAGCAAGAGTAACACAACAATTTAACAACACAAAATATGGAGGCAAATGCAGTTACAAAATTTATTATTATAAAAAATTTTGATTACATATAGTCAGCCACATCTGGGCTTACATATTTGTCTCAAAAGCCTGCTTACAACATGTTCAAAATATAGTGCTCTTACATGTGAGCAAAAATCCTATAGATAAAACTTTATTTACATCCTAATCTACTTGATCCTGATTCCTTTCATTCTGATGATCCATTACTAGCTTTAACTCACATCTGCAGGTCGAGAAACATCTACATCGGACAAATATCATTACAATCTCTGATGAGGAAAATGTATCATGTGCAAGAATAGGTCAACCTAAAATTTGATCTCCATTCACGGTAGATGTGTATGATGAAGTGTGGACCTAAAATTAAGGTTGGGGACACTCCACGAAAAAAATCGAAAAACATTGTGAGGATCCGTAAGCTACTGGCAAGGTCTGTGATCGATCCAACTAGCCGTCAGGTCTGAAATTATTCTGGGGCTAGTTCCAAAAAATGTCACTCAAACTGAAAGTGATAACTTCCTAGAAAAAGATCCAATCAAGCTAAAAAGTTGGAATACATTAATTGAACATGTCCATGATGAAACTATAGGTATGTGAGACCCAGTGAGAAAACATGACGAAACACCGGATCTACCAACTTGAACTAGGAAAGAACTGAATGAAAATATTTTTGGTTGATGCAAGATTTCCAAGAACCAAGGATGCTCCTACATCATGTTATATGTGGATTTTTAACAACACAATCTATTAGTGTCTTTGGTGAAGGCTCCATTGCCAAATGAGCCACATAAGAGAAAACATTTTGCAGATCAACCCATTTTGTGTCTTCACAACTCAAAGTGTAAAAGAGGGTAGGTATGCCAAGTTGGTCAATCATTGTAGTTAGTTGGGCTCGACAAGAGCTCCAAAAAGTATGGGTTTCGTGTAACTATGCCCCAAAGCACATCAACTGCTCAACAATCTAGCCATCGGGAGCAATTGAAGACGTTCATGCAATGTAGATGACGACTTGGGGATTCTATCTTCCAAGTCGACTCAAACAAAGACTGAAATAGTTTTTTAGTTGTGATGCCTCATTATAAAGTTGTAGAGGAAATACCTAAACCTGACATGTTTTCCAAATTTGTGGTCAATATATCTCATTAAGTGGAGGGAATATTCATGCAAGTGAATTTTAGCATTCTTCAGTTGGAGGGGAAGTGCTTCTCTTGTGGGAAACAATGTTGGTAATTCCAATGTAAATAAACCTTTAGTGTTGTATTCATTAATAGGAGAAGAGCTAATTTCAGGCCAACATAAAATATTTTCCTCTTTTTTTTTAATCTCTAATACTTGTTTGATTGCTTGGAGCTCTCGTGTAGCATTTGGCAAGGAAGGGATAAATGATGAAAATTTTGAAGAGCCATTTTCATCTTGAGAAGCATTTGTTGAGCCGGTTGATGGCATTAGCTCTCCATCAAAAACTTTCTCTATTGTGTAGACATGGAAAATATACCGACACACTTGATCCTAATTACTAATGTCCTTTCATCTTGAATCATCTTCTTAGCTTGTCATCACCTTTCATCCCTTAATTGAATAAATCATTATTTATTTGATTAATTTATTCTCTCGTATTAATTAAATTAATCGATCTGATTTAATTAAACCTATGTCTCCATTTGATTAAATAATGATCATTAAATCTCTAAAATCATCCTATTAAATTGAATAAATTAAACCTTATTTAATTTAATCTAACATCATCCCCTTTTAGTCAAATAAATCAAAATCTTTATTTGATTAAAGTCTAAGTCGTATTCCACTCAACTCTTATTTAAATCAAACCAAAAATGAAAATCAAATTGTCACATCATCTAATATCCTATTAAATTGATCAAATCCTCATTAACTTAATCCTAATCATCTAATTTCTCTAGATTTTGCCACTTACACATGAAAATACATTTAATTGATTTATTAATTCGTGGTGTTAATTGATAGGCTTTGAAGATTCAACCATTGTTTAGCTAGAAGACACAAATATTCAGCTAATGTTCAATTGGAGGACACAAGACTCAATTGCCTCATTCCTAAAATGCAACATACATTTCAAACTAAAAGTTGGAACTAACTACCAACTAGTGTACTAATTTGATTATACTATTAGGAACATGTTCATCCATCATAAGATTTTATGTGCTACCATATCAGTGATGGATTTTTTTTGCTACAAATTGAATAGAGCAACTTTGAACATCATAAGTTCTTCAAATTTTTATTGCTTAGTTTTCATGACTTAATATTTTTGATCTATATTTTCTCTCAACATGGCATCTTTAGGGGAATATTCTTCCAAGTTTGAAAATCCCTCCAAGTGGATTTGTCCTTCCAACAAAGCATTTATCTCCTCTTACATGTCCCTGTTCATTGAGCCAAGTGGCATTTAAGTTATTTTCTTTCCCTCTCCAACAAGTCATTTCATGATTTTCAAAATTTACCTAATATCATTTATTGGCTCATTCATTAAAATGTGTTCAAGCTTCCTTTATTCACATATTTACAAGTGGCACTTGGCCATTGGATGTTGAATGATCCCACATTGCTTCATTTTGATCATTCCTCCATATCGTCTTTCTATAAATAGAAAGCTCTTCTACTTCATATTCATCCACAATCTGAGTATTTAAACTATCATCATCTTGCATCTTTTCTTCATTACATATGAATCTTATCAAGGGGGTGGAAAAGGGCATAATTTTCACATCATAAGGAGCACCACTCCCACTATGGGATAGGGTTTGATCATGTCTTCATGTGCTTTCATTTGGTTTTTTTGATTTCTTATTTCCTTGTTTGCATATGTAGCATGATGAAGTATCTCATAGGGATGCTCTATTTGGTTTGCTTAAGTTTACTAACAATGCTAATACTTGTTTATTTTTGAGAAAATGCAGAAAAGGCATCCACATTATAGCGCTTGAAGAAGGGCTCTGTATCTTTCATTGGTCTGATGATTGAAGATGTTTTCTCTAGATTAGTTTTTTGAATATGTTTCCTCTGTTTGCATTCTTTTTTGTTAGCAAAAAAAATAAGAGAAAAAATAAACTTGCAGCAAACTAATCTTTAGATATTCTTACATGCACTAGTTATAACACACATTTTGGCTAACATTTACATGATATTGGAAGTCTAGCTTTCTCAGTAGCATGTTTTATTTTAGCCATCATTGCTTGATGGATGCTCATGCTCTGTTTTTTCGATGCTGGATGAATGCTCATGCTTTCTTTGCTTTGTTTTCCTTGAGTTTGGCCTTACATATGACATCTGAATTTGCTTATAAATCTCTAAGGCATTTTCAGCAAGCCCATTTTGAGCATATGGAGCAATGATTTCAGTCCATGGTCAATAGGGCATCTCTTTGACAATCTTTAGCACCTCATGCAAAACACCATCATGTGCATATCTAGCAATCACAAACGGTTTGTTTCATATCATGTTCTTATTGTTTTTGAGTTCACTAGTATGAACACTTCAACAAAAACCAACCTATAGAAAAACTAAAATTAAGTAAAAAGAAGCAGAAAACTGTTACCTTTATGTGAATCATCTTTTTTTTCTTGCTACTGTACCTTGGTGAAAAATTCTTCAATTTCATTGGAAGTTGGTACATGAAGAAATTGATGACTAGCACTATGGCTATGACTGCGCCCTTCATTCTATAGCCTTCTCATGCCTGAGGTAGGTAGGGTCAGTCTTGTTGTTGACCTCGATGTCTCCACATCCCTCATGTGGCTTGATGGCATTATTTCTCTTATTGAATGTCTGATAAAAATAACACAATACAAAAAAACCAAGCTATAAAAAGATTTACACCTACCAATCACATTAGGTTGAATGTTTCTTAGGTGTCAGCCTGCCTGCTGCATTAGTTTGAAAGTTTCTTACATATATTTTAACAAATCCACTTGCGCACGTCCTGCAGTCATGACATTCCCTAAGATCACATATTTTTTTCTGAGGCACTCTATCAAATAGTTCATGTGACTAGTATGTACTTCCATGCATAGTTATATTGTTCATGTGACTTGTCCATGCTTCTACATGCTATCATTTTGAATTCATGTAATGGCGGGCAAAATGAATATTTTGAACTTACATTTACTTCTTGTCTTATCAGGCTTCTCCATTGATTGTTAGATGCTTTCAAAATTGATATCATTTCTTATTTAGGATATCATGTTTCTTTATCTGAGTTTGAAATGGTGATTGTGAGGCAGGATAATAAATGATTCCAATTTGTAAAATACTTATTGTTCTTTGTTTAGCTGCACAAGAAAAAAAAATGGATTAGCATCTCCACTCAAAGGTAATTGAAGGGGAGATTAGGTGGAGTGCACATTTCCATTCAAGAATTATCATTTATCAAATTATTGATGTGGTTGACATCATTAATAAATTAAATTTGGTTGAGCACTATGTTTGAAGAGGGCATGTTTTATGATAGCTATTATTATCTCTTTTACTACTTCTTTTATGATGAGGCACTTCAATAGGTTTTGAAATGAACGTGATGGATTATAGTTTGCAATTTATCCATATTAAACTGGGAAGAAGAGATTAGATGCCACAAAATCGCTATTAGACTGTATTCCATTTATTATTGGAACTAAATGTTGTACATGTCATTTAATGATGATGTTGTCATGATTTTGTTTGATGTTAGTGCAGATATGGAGGGTAGTCTTGCATGCATTTGAAGAATTTAATTATTCCTTATTATAATCATGTTTGGTATGGCGTAGGTATTCCACACCTACTACTATATAAATGCTTTAGCCTACTTGGAAGATTATTATCATATAATTTTTAGTCTATGGCTTTTATTTTTTAATTTTTTGGAAGAGGTAAAAGTTTTTTTTTGGATTTAATCGAAAGCTATCAAACAATTCTCTTTGTTTTAAATCTAGAAAATGATCTGATGTTGGAGTTAAAAAGTTTAAAGTGTGCCACTAGAATCCATTTTCATCAAAGATATCTTTTAACTTACACATTGAAGTCATGAAAATGCTTTAAAGAAAAATCTTGAATTTAGTAAAGATCATTGGTTTTGTTGTCTTAATATTGTGTTTCTCTATCCATTACTGTTCAATATCATATTATTGTTGAATCTTATTATTTTTGTTTCTTTGCACTAATATTGATTTTTTCTTTGAGTGCAAAATTAGCGAACTAATGAATTGGCGAATGATCACTTTTTAACATCTGTTCTTCTGAGCGATCTGTTCTCTTAAATTTTTCTTGAATACATTGATATTTGATTTGCATATTAGAATATGTTGAGAATTGATTTGCAAATTTCTTGAAGATAACGAAGTGGAAAGACAACGAAAAAAATCCACAAATAACAAAGCAAATTTGGGTTGGAGAATTTAACTTAGACTTGAAAAAATAATTTCTTAATGCTTATTGTAATAGCCCAGGGCATTCATTTCCTTCTTTAATTTTATGTTTTAGACCAAATCACTTCTCCTTGGGTTTAAAATTAACCATTGATTTGACGTTTTCAAATTGGTTAAAATTTGAACGTTCAAAACACTTACTAGAATTTCAATTTGGTCTAAAACTGAACAATCAACTTCACACTTGGATTTTGGGTGCTTAAAATGAACTCACCATTTCTTTGGGGATTAAAACAAACTTGTGCTTTCATTTTTTTCTAATCTTTTTCTCAATTCGTGTCATTTGAATGCGTATGCACTTCTCTCATGCTTCACAATGATCTTGAGAATCAAAAGCATCCTAGTGACATTGATTACCTAAAACATTACCTACATACTTCAAGTTTGGGTTTAAAATTGAACAAATCTTGTGAGTGTGAGTGGAGTACATCGCAAGTGTTCTCTCTTTGTTTCTCAACAAAGATCGGTTGAACTACGGATGTAATTGATCACTTTCGTATATCCATAGAGGGCCTTCCTAGTGGGAAAAAGTAATCACCCCAAGGAACGACCCAATTGGTAACACACTAAAGCCAAGCGACTTCTAGCCGATATATAAGTTTGGGTACTCAAGGAAAGTTTGAGTATCATGAGGATCATTCCGACAAGAAGGGAAGCAATGGTCTCTTTCCGTATGGATGGTCCCCCACAAATTAAATTCCCACTTTAAAACCCCTTGTTTAGAAAGACCAAAATCCTTATCTATTTGTTGGTGCAAGAATAGTCCTTATGAAGCTATCCCACATTTTTATGGCTATTAGTAGAGATGAGAAGTATGCCATGGTACTTTCATGGGTATTGATGCTTGGTTGACCCAAGAAGCAAGTGCACTATAAGGGGGTGCTTGTGTGGTCAAGCATTTAATCATCCACTAGGAGTAAGTGTATTTGGATTTATCCAAGTGGGAATCAAAAAATATTATTTTTTCATCCTAGGATTGTGCATCACTTCAAAATCAAAACACTTTGCTTGGATCCAAAATGCTTAAAAACAAACATTCAACATGATCATCAAATTTCAAACCTTTTAGGGGAATTAAATATCTTTGAAAAAATCCAAGTGCTCATTCTTGCCCTAGGGATTTCATCCTTAGAGGCTTCTAAGTATTTGGATTTACATCATAATTTTCTCTTACTAAAGTCAACATTAGGAAACTATGCTCTTGAAACCTTGATTTTCACATAATGGACATTGTGGAATGAAAAGGAATTGAGACATTGACATTCAATTTGAAAAAACTAAATAAGACATTGGATGTGGTAAAATCAAACTCATTAATAAATATGAAATCAATTGAACCTCACACAAGTTCTTGTTTATCTTTTGGTCAAATGGTTTTTGAGCAAACATTGGTCTTTTGGTTTTAACTACGATTAGAGAAAAGCATGTTCTTCACTATCTTGGTGTTGTAAATAAAGTCCTCTTAGGTTCATTTAGGATCAAATCAAACACTTCATCCATCTTAAAAAATCTATCATCTTCATCCCCCAAAAACTTTAGAGCTTTGGAAACATCACTATCTAGACTTGGGTACATCATTAAACTAGATCAAAATCATTTGTTTAGTAAGGTGTGTGTAGATGAATCTCTCCTCACACACTTAGTTAAATTATCACCCTTTCGAATGATTTTATTCTAAGATAACATCTAACATCTTGGGATCCACAAATTCATTATCCAAATCAATCAATCAAAATCAAATCCTAAAGTCTAGCATTGATCCAAAATTCCTAAAAGTTCAAACACATATCACTCACCCTTTCATCTTTCATCTCATCATTGGTCCTAAACACCTTAGAGGTTCACTTTTGCAACAAGGTCAAAACACAAGAGGAACATGGAGTATAAACTTGATTCATACATCATGAGTGATCCAATTCAAAAAAACTATCAAGGCCTTACAATACCAATTGATTGTCAAAACTCGCATTTATACAATCCACACATGGGATCATTATCTCCAATAAATCTCAATGATACAACAAATGTGAGTTTTCCCAATATAAATTTTGGAACAACTTCTCCTATGGTAGATTTAAATCAAAGATTACAAATATATCAGCCAAAAATTCAATGCATGAGTCTTCTTCCAAACAATATTATCCCACCTAATCCATACATGTCAAATGTGACTATACCAAATCATATCTTACTATACATTAGAATTTAAAATTCACACTTGGAAAACTTTGGGATAGATATGTTTGCAAATCAAACTTATTTTGTTCAAAGTCCAAGCAATATGTTAATGACTTCAGGTATTGATGAAAGTCAAGGTAACACCATACAAAATCAAAGTTAGCTAAATCAAGACAATATGATTTCCAACCACAACAATGTTCAAAGTCAACCTATAATGCCAAATCTAAACATCACACAAAATCATAACATTATCCTGAATCAACTTATCCATGATCCCAAGAAAACTCCACAAGGATACATTCCAAATATGCTTGCTCAACAACCAACCATATCAAGAATTTCAAGGTCAAACATTGCAAAACAAAATTGCTACACTGAAAAAACTCATTGATTCATATCACCAAGAGACATCTCCACTCCAAAATAAACACATTCTTCCATTGGTTGAACCATGTCATAAAAGAATTGATTTTTCTCCACAACCACATCAAGAATAATATCTCCAATGTCAAGAAGATGGATATCAAGATCAACAAAATCAACAACAAACTCAATCAGCACATCTCAAAGATCAATTACCACATCTCAAAGATCAATCACCACATCTCCAAAATCAATCACCACAAGGTCAATTTAAAGTAAAAATCTCAAAAGGTAACAAATGAAAATACATACGAACTAGGGAACCAATCGAATCGGTCATGCAATGGTTGATACAAGAAAATATCATTAAAATCCCCATTTATTTGAATTATCAAGAGCCCATGGTGAAACCACTAGGGTATACTGAAAAGAACCTTTGTGATTTTCACAAAATAAAGGGACACACAACATCAAATTGTATTCGACTTAAAAATCTCGTCCAAGACCTTATTGATAAAAAAATAATAACTAATTGGGGACAATGATCAAGATTCAACCATTAGCGATACTAGTGACAATCTCTCCTCCATAATTGTTGAAAGCAGTGATTGAGATCAATCCACCAATGGACACCTTGAAGATGCTTCCACCTCATCCAATGATCAAATCAACATACACCAAGAGCCACTTTTCAATCATGATCAAAATCCAACAACAATACCCAACAATGATCTAATTCAACAAATTTTAACATGATTTGATCCTATGGTTGGAAAATTTGGCAATCTCTCCACCATAATTGTTGAAAATGATGATCAAAATCTAGCCATCAATAAGCACCTTGAAGATGTTTCCACCTCACCCAAATATCAAATCAACATACATCAAGAGTCACTTTTTGATCATGATAAATACCCCTCAACAATATCCAACAATGATCTATTCAAAGGAGTGTTAACATTATTTGATCCTATAATTGGTGATCCTTCCACCAATGATCATGTTGAAAGTGTCTCTACATCACCTAATGAGTTAAAGGACATATCTCAATATTTTACCCCAAAGCATGATCAACATCTTTCACCAAAGTCTAGCAATGGTCTTTTCTAAGACATATTGACATCCTTCAACCTCATGGTTGCAGATATTGAAGAAATCCTCAACTCAACATTTGATCCAAGTCCACTCAAAGATCAAGAGGATATTGAGCCACTTCCCATGCCTAAGGAAGATATCCAAGAACCCTTTATAAGTAATCCATCCTTTGAAACTGACCCATGTCAAGAACGTGATCCAAAGCATGTCAAAAGCAATTCTAAAATTAATCAAGATCAAGAACTTGTATCTACAAGATACTACAATGAGGTAATGGACACTCTCCTATCTATACAATATGTCACAAATAAGGATCATATCCATATAGCACATACTCCACCATCTACCCATGAGATGCTTTCTTTGGATGGACACATAGATGATCTCCATTTAGAACAAGATTCCTTTACACTTGACATAATTACATAAAAGGGGTAGGGTTTTGATTCCTACAGTCAAATTGAGTTGTCAACATCGAGATCAAATGTATCCCAAATTCAGATTGAAGACATCATGTATGAAGATATCCAACATTATTCACTCAAAGAAACAGGTCAGACCAAACATGATATTCTAGAGTCAGCAGAGAAGAAAATTGAAATAACATCATTTGCAGTAGTCATTTATCAAATAATGCTTGCTAAACAAGAACTCTCAAAATAGGCAGAATCAAAGCATGAAGGTACTACTTCCACCATACTGGGGGAAACTTCATCTCAAGCAAACGTCAACATAGGGAGCATGAAGAATCTTTATGATGAAACCAATGCCAATACTACAACCAGTCACATCATGAATCTTCATCCACCCATCAGCCCATCTACAAATGGACCAACATCAAAAGAAAGATTTGAATCAAAGCATGAAGAATGTTATCAAGAAAAAAGAAGTGGAAAAGCATAATGGACAAATCAAATACAAGTGGATACCAAAAAGTAAAAAGAAATATTATCTCTATCAAAATCCATTAGTCAAAGAAACTATGGGGGAAAATAAAAAAGGGAAAAGTATCCATCAAAGATGTCCACAACGGAAATAGTAGGCTTCCCAAGCGATGTACAAAGTATATCAAGCAGTTGGTCCTGATTCGATGCACACTTTTGTATCCACTCATCATTGCTATGACATCCACCCATGCCATTCCATACATTGGTAGACACTGGGGACAAATATTTACATCTTGCTTCGGTAATAAATCTTGATCTATATCTTCACACTTATGTGGTGATCCGCACATTGGAAAACACAAAATCAAAATTTTGAAGCACTTGTGAGCAAAAAATCTGAATCACTAGCCCATGGCATATTTTGGCAAGACAATGTTCCTTATCAATCTTTATCTTTCATCGAACATCAATCCAAATGATCAATACAAGTTGCATCTAATGTGTACTTCAATGTCACATCAAATCATCAAAAAAAATTTGCTCCAAATCAATCTTCAAAATCCCAGTCAATCAAAATCTAATCAATCCATCATCGTCTTGAGATATCCTTCCCAATCCTTGTGTTTCTTAACACTATCCTTGCATTGTTTTGTATCCTCAACAATGTTATCATCATCAATATTGATCAGTCAAATCCAACCAATCCATCATTATCTCAAGATATCCTTCCCAATCCTCATGTTGCTTAACACTATCCTTGCATTATTATGTTTCCTCAATGATGTTATCATCACAAATCCATCAATCTGATCAATCAATCCTAGTTTGGTTTTCAACAAAATCCCAAAACAGAGCATATCCATATCCAAACGTCAAAATCATGCGAAAATACAAAAACATCCAAACCATATCAAAAACCAAAAACATTCAAAAAACACAAAATCCAAAAAAATTATTTAAAAAAAAGACTCAAAAACATTCATAAATCTTGAGAAAACTAAAAACATTGGAAAATTTGAAAATCAAATCATTCGTAAAAAATCTCAAAATCCAAAAAATAGCCTCAAAACATTTCAAAACACTAAAAACATCCAAATATTTTGAAAAAACCCAAAATGGTGCATCCATCTCATCTCGCTTTCACCTGCAATAATCATCACTCATAAATTATTGTCACTTTCACCCTTTGGTAAAGCAATCAAAAGCAAGTCTAGTGGGTTTAAAAGTAAAAGCTCAATCATCAAAGTCTCAAGTCTAGGTCAGTAAGTAAACAAGTTGGAAAAATCTTGGTATCAATAGCTTATCATCTAGTCAATACCATATCACCTTATCACAATGTTTCCTAGGATGCATCCTCCCTACAATGGACATCAACATCAAGCATCACCGTAGTTTAGTCTTGGCTAGTGGTATGAAAAACATTAGCTTGTTTGTTTACTTTATCTTGGTCTTTTTTACTCATCTTGTTTTGTGCTCATACCAATGGCCTCTCGATGATGCCCAATCAAAACAGTATAGAGAGAAATGAACAGGGCACTGATCATTATCTTTTTATCTATTGTGCTTTTTGGATGTTCTTGTAATATAACTTGGTCATGCGTGCTTTGTTTGGATTGTAGGGAAGGTGTTTTAGATGTCTTGTTGACCACATAGGAAGGCTTGATTTTCTATGTTTTGGTCTGAGATGTCTAGAATATCTCAATTGCATTCTAAATAAGGATTTGTATGTTAGGTGTGATCAAGAGTACTCCTTTCTGATTGTTGAGTCAAAGTCTATCACACTAGGTGCAACGCCATCCTGGTTCTTTATAGCTTGATGCATCGTAGCCTATGTGTGTTATCAAACATAAGGAAATTTACGCTCTTTATCTCTCCCATCCTTGGATAAGAAATACATCATCATCATCCATCATAATATCTAATAAAGTTTCAACAACTCATAGACTTGTTGGACTTTTGCATCTTCTTAGATTCAAGGGTTGATCCCTCTCATTCTTCTATCCTCTTTCACGCTAGCATAGTATCATTTTAGCAATGCATCCATCTTGCATTCGCACTCTCATCCTGCATAATCACACCATATCATCATAGGAAAACATCATCTATCAAATCCAACCCACATGCACTGCATCATCATTTAAGTTGTTTAGGATAATATAGATTTTTTATTCTAATCATCTTACAAATGTATCATTTGCATCATCATTATCATATAGATCTGTTAGTCTAACCATCCATACATCCATCTTGAACCTCTTTGTTACGAGATTGACCCTCAAATTGAAATTTTTTCTCAATCTCTTGAGGGGGCAGTCAACTGACGTACTTCTTTCCATTGGGCATCTAAAAAAATCAATTTTTTTTTTAATTTCAATCTTGGCAACATAATTCTTTGAATCAATACAACAGGTATATTGCTTCAAGAAGGGGCAAAATGTAGACATGGAAAATATACCGACACACTTGATCCTAATTACTAATGTCATTTCGTCCTGAATCATCTTCTTAGCTTGTCATCACCTTTCATCCCTTAATTGAATAAATCATTATTTATCTGATTAAGTTATTCTCTCTTGTTAATTAAATTAATCAATCTCATTTAATTAACACTATGTCTCTATTTAATTAAATAATTCATTAAATCTCTAATGTGATCTTATTAAATTGAATAAATTAAACCTTATTTAATTTAATCTAACATCATCTCCTTTTTGTTAAATAAATCAAAATATTTATTTAATTGAAGTCTAAGTCATATTCCTCTCAACTTTGATTTAAATCAACCCAAAAATATAAATCAAATTGTCACATCATATAATATCCTATTAAATTGATCAAATCCTAATTAATTTAATCCTAATCACCTAATTTCTCTAGATTTTGCCAATTGCACATGAAAATACATTTAATTGATTTATTAAATCTATATTTTATCTCAACATGGCATCTTCAGGGGAATATTCCTCCAAGTTTGAAAATCCCTCCAAGTGGATTTCTCCTTCCAACAAAGCATTTATCTCCTCTTACATATCCTTGTGCATTGAGCCAAGTGGCATTTAAGTCATTTTCCTTCCCTCTCCAACAAGTCATTTCATGATTTTCAAAATCCACCTAATATCATTTATTGGCTCATTCATCAAAAAGTGCTCAAGACTTTTCCATTCACATCTTGAAAAGTGACACTTGGCCATTGGATGTTGAATGATCCCACATTGCTTATTTTTCTCATTCCTCCATCTTGTCTTTCTATAAATAGAAAGCTCTTCTACTTCATTTTCATCCACAATCTGAGTATCTACACTATCATCATCTTGCATCTTTTCTTCATCACATCTAAAGCTTACCAAGGGGGTGGGAAAGGCATCCTTTTCACATCATAAGGATAATCACTCCCACTATGGGATAGGGCTTGATCATGTCTTCATGTGCTTTCATTTGGTTGTTTTGATTTCTTATTTCCTTGTTTGCATATGTAGCATGATGAAGTATCTCATAGGGATGCTCTATTTGTTTTAAGTTTACTAGCAATGCTAATGCTTATTTATTTTTGAGAAAATGCAGAAAAGGCATCCACATATTGTATGCAAGAAATTGTACACATCAACAACAACATCAGGTAACATATTAAGAGCCTCAGCATCAATCTCAACATAATTGTAGTATTTGTCATATTGAATTTTGTATTTCAATGCATCCATGACATGGTGTTTATTAACATAGAAATCATAATTACCACCTCCAATGGTAGTGCATCAAATGACAAAAACCTCAAGGTCTTTCAATTGGCATGACAAAAAAATTTCTATGCTCGAGATATCCTGAGGAAAGTTTATCGTGTGACCACTATATTTAAATTGACCTCCTCTAGTGTGGGTCACTTGTAAAACTAGAGCCACTCTAGCAATAAGCATTTCTTCAACCTATGTCATCTTTTTAGCAACAATGGTTGTGGGTTTGGGTCCATTCTATTGGCATAGTTGAAGCGGTGGGTGCCTTTTTCAGCATAGCATCTTACACACATTGTCGCTAGCCCCAATGTATGAATGTGCATCCCTATGTAGCTTTCCCTACATATTTGACAAATAGAAAGGTTTCAATGTGCATCAATGCATTCCCAAAAATGATTTACCATAGAAAGGTAGCATTCATTGAGCATTTATTTCATGTATTCTTGTTGTCCTGGTGTAGTAGAGGAATTGTTATGAGATTGTATATAACGGGTGGCATCCACCATTACCAATGTGTGTTGTGACAAAATATTGTCAACATGTACGCTTGCACCTATGCTTGATGCAGACAACCTTTGATGCATATATTTTTATGGCACTTTGTATAAATTTCCTATCTATGTTGGCTATAGTGCAAATGATTTTGTTGGTGTTTTCTAGCCTTTTAAAATCAAAAATTGATCAAGTTGTGGAACTTGAATGTACTTGTATAGCCTAGGATTATACATACAAGGTCAACCATATTAGCATATATAAATATACATGTATAACCATAGATATATTTAAAGTAGTAATTACACATAAACATGTTACAAAATATATATGTATATGCAAGTGTATATAAATGTATATGTATGGATGATCACAAAATGAATACCATAGTTTTAACATTGAAATATATAGAAATATATATAAAACAATTTTGGATGCATGCAACTAGTTGAATTTTATGGTTGTGGAGGCCAATTGTATATAAGAATTTGTGTAGGAATATATTTACATAAGAAAAAATAAATGGAATTAAAACCAAAACCAAAACCACCCACACTATGGGTCGTCGTGGCCATTTTTGTTTTGTGCATCATGGGGTGGTCACAAGCTATACCAAAACCTATGACTAAGAACATTATGAAACATCGACGAGGAATTCCATTGAGTTTCATACCACATCACACAATGGAAAAGTACACATAAATCTACTATCTATATATTTGATCTATCATATTGCACTTTTTCAACAATACTACTCAATCAAACAATAGTTTCCCACACCAGGGCATTGAATATCACATTTACATCGACTGCCAACATCACAGAACAATGACATGATACAATAACCCTTGCACAAGAAAACACTTACCATTCACCTTTCGCAGATACATATGCATATACATACATATACATATACATATATATATATATACATATACATATACATATATGTATAGAAAAACAAAAATGCAAGGGTGCAACAACCTCCACATAAACAAACACTTGTCATTCAAATTTCATAGATCAGAGTCACCAAATCGACCACCATCAACCCACGTAATTTGGAACCTCCACACCGGCATTTAAAAACTCGATCAAATCACTACTAGTAGAAACATCTATATATACATATACATATACATACACATACACATACACATACATATACATATACATATGCATACACATACATATACATACACATATACATATACATATACATATACATATACATACACATATACATTGTATGTAGTTATTGTGCACCGGAATCTATAAGTCATTTTACATGGGTATTTTACATAAATGATTAATTTATTGCTCATGTCTTTTTCTATCTACTTATTGTTCTTTGTTATATGTTTGCATCTTTGTCATTAAACCCATTTTGGAGACTTCAAAGAGATTATGGTTCTATGTGCATGGATTTATTGCATTTAAATCTTCTTTCTTTTATCAAAAAATATGGCCAAGGCCAGTAACTTTTTTCAGGCTTCGTTTATTGTTTGTAGTTATGTCTATGCATCTTTTGCAATACACCCATTAACATAGGAGCAATTATAGATCATCATAGGAGTGACTCCCAGTAGGAACATCTATATATACATATACATATGCATACTCATAGGCATATACATACACATACATATACATATACATATACATATACATATAGATATGCATACACATACGGGTAAGTGCACCAATTTATGACACAATTTAGGTGCCAAATTGAAAAAATGATCAAAAAAACCCCGAAATAAGGCCTTTGGTGCACGTCAAATTTGGCATACGCCAAATGACTAGAAATCCATTTGGCACATGCCAAATGTCCTTTGGCGCATGCCAAATTTGGCATGCGCCGAATGTCTTTCTAGACATAAAATGCAAAAGTCGGGTTTGGAACCCTCATTTTGTCTTCAACCCGTGGCTTGAGAAGGAAGATTTTAGGTCTGCAACTCGCGCTCACCAAATCTCCTCCATTCTTTACATCCTTAGCTTTCCATTTTCCACGAGAATTTCTCCAACACATCAGAGAGGTCGAAGATTGTAAAGAGGTGTGTATTTTTATTCTATTTATTTCGAATTTGATTTGGAATGCAACTTTAAATAGATTTTTCTAATAAAACTTTGTTCTAATTCTTAGGGAATGAATCTCCACCTCAAAACATTGAGAATTCACAATCACCCCCTCATCAAGAGCCTCCTAGACAAGAACAACCCGAAACCCCTCCATCAATTCATAGGCATCCTCAAGGAACACAAGAAAATATTCAAAATCAAATTGAAAACAATAAAAGAGACATTCAACAATTAATTGTAAGATTAACCGAGCATGTTGAAACCCACCCTTATAGGAGAGGGATTGTTGAATCATTGAAGTCAATTTTAACTTATGTAGGAGAAATGAGCAAGCAAATGAATTTTTGGTCAGCTAAGAGAGATGAGATGAAGCAATTTATGCTAATGGTTTGTCATATGCAGATGTCAAAAAACTAAAAATTAGCAAAGCCGAGTTGTGTACCCTATTTAAAGACCGAAAAACCAACGAAACTTTTTCCCATGCATGCAGGAGGTTCCCCATCCATTGGTGCCACCATGATTTAATTAGAAAAAAAAATTGGGAGCAGTGGTGGATGGTATTTGACGAACCTCCATGCAATAACCATGAGGTGCCGCAATAATTTTTGAGGAAACTCTATTGTGAGTTTGTCCTCAATAAAATGCCAAACTATTTTGACATCTTAGACTTTCAGGGTAGAGGTGGGGGCTCCACACACGATAGACTTGCTGCACGACGCAATCCACAATTGGCACCGAGAGACTTGGGTAGACCCATGGTGGAGCATGTCGTTGTTCCTTCCATTGTTAAGGAAAATGTAGAGGTGGACATGGTGAAGTCGATTGGCTCACTCACCCAGACCATTTTACAGTGTGCGAGTCCTCTAGTAGAGCCTTGTGTGGAGGAGACGTGTAGGCCCCGAGCTCCACCCCACCATTGTGATGCTTGTGGTGCTGTTTGCACGTACGATTATCAGGGCACTCGTGATGTAGCTACACAGCCTACATCAGTTGCAGAGGCGGTGGATTTCATAGATGATATTCTGAATGATACATTTGGAATTGACACTTAGGTAAAATTTAGCAAGTTATTTTAATGTTTATTAAAATATATTTTGAAATTTAAGAATAACTAAATTAGTAGAATTTTGATATGATGAAATTTTAGGGTCGCACTGTTCATGAGGGATACTCTATTCCTACAAAACCTTGTACATTCTTGACGATGAGTCCACAGGTATGCAACTAGTATTTAAGATATTATTATTGCATTTGAACAGTTGAATGTTATATTTGAATGTTTGTCTAATAACATGCTTTAGATTTCAAACAGTTTCCTAGTGCACCTTCTTCCTCCACACCTCACAACTCATATCCTCAAACAATGTACACTCCGGTAGCCTTTATTCATTAATAGGGTTGTAAATCTATGTTAGCTAGTTTTCATAATTTTGTGTTTATACAAATCTAAAAAATTGATGAGAAACACAAACATTGCATTCAAGTATTCCTTGATTGTGTCACATTATGTTCTCCTATATCAACATGATACTTGAGATATTGTTTCATTTGTAGTTGTTGACAAGACATATCCTTGGTGATGTTGGTCGCATGATGGACCATGGAGTTGCTACAGCAATAGCTAGTTCTGATCCATTGAGAGAGGTATGGAATAGATTAGTCAATTTGACATTATATTTGCTCTTTTATGGTCTATTATAGAAAATTTTCACAATAATTTTATGTAGTTTAATTTCTATCTTCATGGTTTCTATAGGTGGTTGTCACTCCAGATCATGGACATGGTGATGCTTTAAATGTGCATGATGACTATATGTATGCGGTAAGTGATTATATTTTGTTATATGCCATTCCATAATTCAATTTCTATGTTTTAACATCTTTAATTTCAATTGTGTCAGTTGAAGGTCCAGAGTTACGAGAGGAGTAGCGGGCATGTTTGAAAGACAAGACAAGCAACAGTCACTCCATCTAGCTGAATTTCAAAGGGAACACAAGATCTATTTCCTTCCCCTAGAGGGAAATGACTATGTATTAGTGTTGTTTGTTGTATGCCTATGATGCATTTTGGAACATATGTTTTGTACTATTGATATATATACGTGATATTTTGTGTAAAATGGCTCCTTTGTACTAAGCCTATATGGTTTTTTTGGATATATTTATATAATTTTATCAATATATATCATTGTATAGCCTTTCAGATTTTTGATTAAAGAAACTCTTATTTTGCTACTACCATTCTTGAATGATGTTATCATGCGTATCGTGTAAGTTGTATTCTTGAATGTTGTAGGCATGGATTTTGTTTAGATCTAATGCTTAATTAATTACTGTCGAATGCTCAATAAGCCCCATCTAAAGCGTATTGTATAAATAAGCTCCATTCGTGGTGGTTTGTTTCCTTTGGAATGCTTCAATTACTTGTGGCTCTCTGATGCAGAGGCAAGGAGGCTCAAACCCAATCAGTCTGACAACCTTCCTTCAAGGGGATCCTAACAAGATTAATACAACCTATTTTGAGCAATCTACACAACCTAAAATCCCCATCAAACCAAACTCTTCATTCAACACCCTACCCAACAATCCACCCTTGTAGCACTCTGATGTAGAGCCAAGGTGGAGAAGACTCACAACAATGGAAATGTCAATTCTCAATCAAGAACTCTTCTTCATAATGATTCAACCTAATAGGCATCAACCCACCCTTAAGGGTCTCAAATCCTCAACCTTGCAAATGAACAACAAGACTCCACCAAGGCCCTACAAAGACCATCAACTCATACAATGACAATTGAATCAATTGACAATAATCCCTAAGTCAGATTCATCAAGGTTTCCAAAACTCACATTTGTGACTGGTTATTCTTATAGTACTCAAAACTCAGTTTTAGCCAAATTTATCCCAACCTTTCCAAACAACTAGATAGTTACAAGATGGATTGAGATACCCTTTTTAGGGATACACAACATACCAAAGAATCAGTGGTCTCTCTTTTGGACCGACATAGACTTTCAGCACACCTACTTCAATTTTGGCTTCACAATTAGCCCTTTTTTTCCAAAGGGACCACCTTTCCAACTTTAGGTATCTATCCAAATGCCTTGGAAAGTCTTAGGTCATGGTGCCAAACCTCAAATTTTGTCATTATTTTGTCTCCAGAGCCTCTAACTCACAAAACCCAAGAAAGCCTCCTAAACCATCACAAAATTAAGGTTTTAAAGAAACATACAACTCCAGACCTCTCTCAACACTTCCATAGCCCCAAAAACCTCAAAATACTTCTGCACAAACTCATCAAACCCTCACATAACCCTTATAGGCATTAATTCTTAAAAACCTCTCTTTGGTTCCTCACTTCCATGTTGGAAAACCCTTGTTCAGTCTTAGAACAGTCACAAAAATACAACATAATTATGACTCCTTATTCCAAAATGATTTGACACACTTATCATAACATATTTTCAATCAATCCACTCAGATACAGTAGCAAAAAATAGGTGGATTGATTGTTACATAACAAATATCCCCTAAAACCCTTGATTCAACAACACTGGGACAGTCACTATTTGTGTTGGTTCTCTCTACAAACAAAGAGTTAAGACACCAAATAAAAAATTAAAAGTATTAGAAAACATATAGACACATCCTTTGAAATTATTAGACCATGAAGAACCTGTATGTGCCTATACAACACTCAAACAAATCAAGAAAGCAGTATTTTTCTAGAAAATTGCTCAAAACTGTGGTGTTTATTGTGTAAAATTGTTACAAAAATTCTTCCACTCTCTCATTTGAGCCTTGGTAAGGATTTTTAAATAATTTTCCAACCACCATCTTCTCCCCAATTCCCATAACCAACCTTGGGATTAGTTGGTCCCTTAATTACATTTGTTTGTGTTAAAGTTGCTTTGTCAGCATTTTACAACTTATATGATTTCTAATTGACTTCTAAGACACAAAACACCCTTTATTTGAATTATGCTTGATCTCTCAAAGCTTATTAGACAAAATAAACCTAAAGAAACTAGCATTTCCCTATTGATGTATTCAAATAAAAAAAATTGATGATGTGGTGTAGGTGCTCCTGCACTAAACTCAAAACCCGGTCCAAGCCTAATTTCTCCCAACCTTTCCAAAACACCTGACCATTTAAAAGTGGATTAAGATACCCTTTTTAGGGTTACACAACATATGCCAAAACAAATAGTAACTCTTTTGGACCAACATGAACTTTCAATACACCTCTCTCGCTCTAGGCTTTATAATTAGGCCTAATTTCCAAAGGCACCCCCTCACAAACTCACCTCCAAACCAAGGAAAATTGAAATAGTCTTAGGGATGCTCACCAAACTCAGGATTCTCCCATTTTAAGAGCCCCAAGAACTTGTTCTATTCTTCTACTCACAAACCGTCCTAAACCTTCACAAAAACAATGGTTTCAAAGAAACTCATAACTCTAGACCTCCCCCAATCCTTCCAAAGGTCCAAACACCCCACAATACTTCTACCCTAACTTAAAAGACACTCACAATCCCATTCCTTTTAGTATTTCTTAGATTCAGTACTTGAGTTCCTTACTTTCATGGTGGAAACACCCCTGAACAACATTAGAACTTCACACCCCACTGAGTTTATTCATTCTCTCGGCCTCTAAATTATTCATACACCAAACTAATCATGGTATAGGCCAATCCACTAATAAACATGGTCAAAACAATAGGTGGATTGGCTAATGTTTCATGGTGTTTCCCTCAAAACCCCTAACAAAGAAAACATAGCAATAACCAAGTTTTTTGATCCCACACACACCAATGGTGGATTTAAACCTTCAGAACAGATGCAAAGAGATTAAACACATATGAAATAAAGTATCCAAAGCCTCAAGTCATGATAGACTTTTATGGGCCTATTCAAGGCAAATAAAATTTAGGAAAACAAAGAAAACCAATGATCAACATTTTCAAGTATATTTTCTTATTAGAAACTGAACAAAATTAACCCTGAACTCAGGGTATTACAACAATATATCTTGATACCACCTTCCAACTACCCCTTGAGCCGATCAACCACCATAACCACCCCTTTTTAGACTTCTAAGATGGCAATTTGCCAATTTTTCTCTTAATTACCATTCATTCACAACTTGATTTTGCAAATACCACCTAACTGACCTATTAAGCCTTTTAAATACAATTGCAATGTATTTACATAGCATATAGAAATATAGAGAGAAAATACAATAAATATTCTAACTAATGAATTATAAAAAATGGATTTTTGTAGTTTATATTCATGTCATTAATTACATTGCATTGCACATCTTTCAAAGTCAAAGCATTACTTCACTTTGCATAACTAATAAGTAGATGCTGATAGAAGCCGAAAATTTAATTACAATATAGTTTGAACAAAGTCAACCTAAGTAGTTATGCAATTTCTTCACATTGCATAACTAATAACTAGGAGCAGTTGCCAATTGCATTTTCTTATCATGGCATTCTATGAGACCAAATTTCTTTGAGATATTTTTTCAAATAGTTCCCTGCCTTGTCTATGTTACCACATTTTTCATACATGTCTACCAAAGCATCTTCTCAAACAGTTCACTACCTTGTTGCTATGGCTTAAAGCCTAAAACAAGTGATTTTGAACAAGCTATGGATGCTTCGAAAAATATATCAAAAGCATAATAGTAAGCGATAGCATAGAGAAGGCAGTGAATTGTTTGAAAAAATGCATCAAAAAAATTGCTTTGAAATGATAAATTTAGTTGTGCTTTCACTCTTCTCTAACATTGTATATCTGCTCCTTTTTATAACAAGAGATAAAAAAACATAAAAAATTGTATAACAAGAGATAAAAACTATCTTTTTTGAAATCGAAAGGCATTTCCATAGCATAGAGATATAGAGAGCAAATAAAATAAAGAGTTTAACTAATGAAATGTAGAAAATAGATTTTTGTAGTTTTTATTCTTGCATTGCACATCTTTCAAACTCAAAGCATCACTTCACATTGCATAACAAATAACTAGATGTTGATAGATGACAAAATTTCAATTACAATATAGCTTTTTACAAAGTCAACCTAAGCAATTATGCAATTACTTCACATTGCATAACTAATAACTAGGAGCAGCTGCCAATTGCTTTAGCTTGTCATGGCATTCCATGAGACCAAATTTCTTTGAGGCATTTTTTCAAATAGTTCATTCCCTTGTCTATGCTACGACATTTTTCATATTTTTTTACCAAAGCATTTTATCAAATAGTTCATTGCCTTCTTGCTATGGCTAAAAGCCTAAAACAGATGCTTTCGAACAAGCTATGAATGCTTGAAAAAAATCTATGAAAGCATAATAGTAAGCAATAGCATAGACAAGCCATTGAACTTTTTGAAAAAAATGCCTCAAAGAAAAGTGGTCTCATGGTGATGGAATGCCATGACAAGCCATAGACAAGGACATGAATTGCTTGATAATATGCCTCAACTACTTGCATTTGACAACTTTTTCCTCGAGTGAAAATTTTCCACCATAGGAAAAATCCTCTAAGATAGCTAAAACCGAGCAAGGTTATTGTAGAGGGGCCTAATATGATCCCATAGGATCATATGAGAAGTTTATAAGCATCATGATGTCCAAGTAATAACATGCTAAATTTCACAACCATTTTGCACTTTGGACCCTCAAGGGATCGATCCGGTTGAACGTAGCTCAGAGCGATTTCGCGTGTTTAGGTGTGAAAGAGGACCATGCCTAGCGTAAAAATACCTATTTGGATGCATTGGAACAGTCCGTTTGGTCACATGAGCTGTGGAATGAAAGGTGCACCACTTTGTAGCTTTCAACTACTTGCATCTGACACCTTGAGTGAAAATTCGCTAACACAGGAAAATGCATTGGAGATAGTGAAAAATGAGAGAGGTTATTGTAGATGGGCCCAACATGATCTTTTAGGATTAGATGAGAAGTTTTTGAGAATCATGGTGTCTGAGTAATAGCATGCTGAATTTCACAGCCATTTTGCACTTTGAACCCTTAAGGGATCGATCCAGTTGAACGTAGCTAGGAGTGATTCCGCATGTTTAGGTGTGAAAGAGGACCATTAATAGCGTAAACATACCCACCTAGATGCATTGGAATAGTTTTTTTGGTCACATGAGCTATAGAACGAAAGTTGCACCACTTTGCAACTTTCAACTACTTGCATTTGACAACTTTTTCCTTGAGTGGAAATTTGCCACCATAGGAAAAATCCTCCAAGATAGCAAAAACAGAGAAAGGTTATTGTAGAGGGGCCCAACATGATCCCATAGGATTAGATGAGAAGTTTCTAAGCATCATGGTGTCCAATAAATAGCATCCTAAAGTTCATAGCCATTTTGCACTTTGGACCCTTAAGGGATCGATCCGGTTGAACGTAGCTCAGAGCGATTTTGCGTGTTTGGGTGAGAAAGAGGATCGTTCCTAGCATAACCGTAACCATCCAGATGCATTGGAACAATCCATTTGGTCACACGAGCTACAAAACAAAAGTTGCACCACTTTGCAACTTTCAACTACTTGCATTTGACAACTTTTTCCTCGAGTGAAAATTCGCTAGCATAGGAAAATGCCTCCAAGATAGTGAAAACTAAGAGAGGTTATTGTAGATGGGCCCAACATGTTCTTCTAGGATTAGATGAGAAGTTTCTAAGCATCGTGATATCCGAGTAATAGCATGCTAAATTTCACAACCATTTTGCACTTTGGACCCTTAAGGGATCGATCCGGTTGAACGTAGCTCGAAGCGATTATGCGTGTTTGGGTGTGAAAGAGGACCATGCCTAGCATCAACCTAACCACCCAGATGCATTGGAATAGTCTGTTTGGTCACACGAGCTGCATATCAAAAGTTGCACCACTTTGCAACTTTCAACTACTTGCATTTGACAACTTTTTCCCCAAGTGAAAATTCACCAGCATAGGAAAATTCCTTCGAGATAGCGAAAACTAAGACAGATTATTGTAGATGGGCCCAACTTGATCTTTTAGGATCAGACAAGAATTTTCTAAGCATCACAGTGTCCGCGTAATAGCATGCTGAATTTCATAGCCATTTTGCACTTTGGACCCTTAAGGGATCGATCCGGTTGAGCATAGCTTGGAGCGATTCTGCGTGTTTAGGTATGAAGACAGTCATCATTTCATCAAAGGACAATAGATTTAAATGAATTTTATTCATTAAGACAAGCATCATGAATGTATGAACACAAGGGAGCTATGAAGGGTCACTATGCATGGCAATGTGCAAATGAAAAGGATAGATTAGAAATGAGTAGTGATCAGTTGTTAAGTACAGTGAGTGTATGATTATAAAGTGCTTGACAATCAAATTCACTCACCACATTCAATGTCCTATGACTATCAAGTCTATGTCAGTCAATGTCTCAAGACTCCAAGAGCTATGGTTGTGTATGCAGCAATAGGTCCTTATGAATGTGAAGTCTTCAATTAACTCTTTAAATGTAAACCATGAAGCATTACAACTAATTTTAAATGTAATATGCACATTTAATTGAGGCATATATTAAGGAATATACACATTTACATGTATTAATTTCTCATGATTTTAATATATCAAAAATACAGTAAGTCAATGACAACTATTACAATAGTGATGGAAGAACATCTTGAAAATCTTCCCATTTTTCAATACTTGTAGCAATACATGCAGGGAAATAATCCTCCCATTTCCAACACAAATCATGAAATATATTATACTTGAGAAAAGGACAAAAGGAGTTGCTACCCAGTTTTGTTTTTTCATTCCACCTCAGCTGGCCCAACTATTTGCATTCCAAAATGGTTCAAAACATGTACATCCCCTACTCCCTACGAAACACATGGGTAGTAGCCTCTCTTTGGTTGTGTAGTATCATAGGAATTTGGTCCACAAAAAACCTACAAAAGCCTCTCAATCTTAGACATAGACTCACATAAAAATCATTAAAAGAGCAATAACTAAATAATGTTAGTCATACAGCTGACGAGACCTACTATCACCTTCATGCATGCTAGATAAGGAGGTTGATTGAAGGTCCTACAATGGTGATGTGCCCCTTCTCTACTTTATCATCTCTCAATGACCCTACGTATAAATTTTGAATATATCACTGAGAGGCTTAACATAAAATGTGTAGCATATAAGAATCCGATAAATCTAGGAGATGGAAAAGAAAGAGAAGATTGACAACCAGAAAATGCACCAGTAATCGATGTTTCTAATACCACTGAAAACTTGCACTAGTAATCAATGTATTTCTTTTCTTATATACTTTGACAAACTTCAGTATTACATACAGTCACAATCGTAAATGCATAAGACATCAAACAGTAATCGTGAAAAAGCCTTATTGCAAGGTGTTCGTCCAAAAGAGTGATCGATAACATGGCTTTACAAATTCAATGTGCATATTTACAAATCAATCCAAGGAACCATTTGGGTCTACTCTAGTCTTTATTGTGTCGAGTATTGCGTTGTGGTCAAACTCACGCACTTTCCACAAGTTCTTGTTCACAGGTCTACCCTTATATTTGATCAAATGAATGTTGGTGGTGACGATAAGGTTCAAATAGTGAAGAATTTTTTGATGCGTGTCGAAGTCCTCAAAAAACTAAACTACAACATTCTTAACTGGATACCTTCAAAGCCATGTTCCTGTAACAACCACCGAACCTCTAGGATATTCTATGATTTCTCTGTCTATAACTGGGGATTCCAATTTCTTTTTGGCCTCGATACAATGGCACAGGTAATAATATGTACCCTCTTGATTGTCTTCATCTACAATCACCACATAAACATGCTCTACATTGATATGTTCATCTTGTTAGATTTATTTACTGAGCAACATAATAAAACTGGCAAGTAAGATATATTACCTGGTTCTAGTAGGTCCGATACATGATCAAAATCAATGGATGATTGCATCTCCATGATTTGTAGAGCCGTCGGGAGTTGATAAGTGTCAAGTGGGGTTAGACATCTTACAGACCATTCATCAACCCACTCTGTTGACTCGCAATCATTCCATGATTGAAGTGTAGCTGCATAACAAAAGCATGCCATCTTCCTTGTATGGATAGTCCATGTACCTGCATTGGAGCTTCTAAAAGAGTGTAGCTCACTCGATCCTATTAGTGTACAACAATCCTCATATTTTGCAATGTTAGTATCATCTACTAAATGAAAAAATCTATGAACTAAAGAATTACCTTCACTACCTGGACCCATTGAACCATTGCACCACTGGACAATTGATCTTGCATCTATTAACTCTACACTGTTTGTGTACTTTAACTCTTCTCGTGCTAGGGCTCTTTTTTTACATGCACCTGCTCCATTAGGCTCCCCCTTTCCATGCCCAACCTCTGAGAAGTTCCACATATGATGAACACTACTAATCCTATGCATCTTGCTCAACCAGTAAAACATTCTGGCATTCTTGAATTGTGATGTACAATTATCTAACCATATGATATGCTGACTAAATGGTATGCCCTTGCTAGCCAGATCGACATAGAACATATGAAAGCAACCTTGAACAAAAACTATAGAATATGTATGATGATCACTGATGTAAAAGTGATACTCCCTCAATACTTTCCTATTTTCCTCTGTACTATCATTGCATGAATGAATGCTATCTGTACAAATATAGAAACCTGTGCAGAGTTGTAGTATTGTGATTGCACTTCATTCTATGGTTGTAGTGTGTAGTTCTCAGTGAAGTCGACAACTGAAATGATATGACAAAGTGGAAATGTGTCCTTGCATAACTTGAACTGTGAGTCCAACCATTGTGCTTTGTTTGTATGCGTTGCATAATCACAAACCACCCAATCATGAAAAATTCCCATAAACTGATACATTGGAATCTTATCACTAACCAATTCACACTTCTTTGCTTCTTTCCCATCTTTTAGACTGTATGCCACTATCATATATTTGTTAGATTCCACAATTTTGTCTCCAATTGTGTGTGTACTAGCCATGTGTTGAAAAATTGGGAAGTGTTGCATGCCACCACAATGATCACATGTGCCATCCAAACATGAATTTTTGTAAGAAAATTGACCATCCTCTCTTTCACATAAAATGGAAGACAAAAATTTCCTTGACAATTCAGGTGGAGGCATTATGTTACATTCCTGCAAAACATTGTCAGTATGCATATCTACACATATACATTGATAAACATCATAATGGTTAGAAAAATTGATATTAACCCTACAACAACAAGTAGTTCGTGTGATTTATTTTGACATAAAAAGGATTTAGCATTTCAAAATACCTTTGACATATTTTAATTTCAGGAAACTTTTGTACAAAATCAGCAAAAAATTGGGTTTGAGTGGTATCCAAATAATGCATTGGATGTGGCTCATGGTTTATACTACCAATTATCCTACTTAAAACATCTCTTTTATTAGGAGAGGTCCTTGTGTTATCCTTCCAATAATTCACAATTAAAGATCTCAAGCCTTGAGCAATTCTTGTGCCTTTCTGTGGCACTCTACTCAAAAATGCCCATAACTCATTGCTATTTGGATCCTCCACTCTTTCACACCTTCCTTTGGCTCTCATTAGATATTATCTACTTATTTTAAAAGAATTACTTGCCTTTGTAAGGTTCAACTTGTTCCTTGTTTGACTACTTAACAGTGTTGTTGTCATCACACAACGTGTGGCACAACTATCCTTCATGCGTGAGGTGGAACCCACACTCTCGTATGCACTCATCAAGTTCTTTACAATAGAATTTTCACTTGATTCATTCAAAACTCTTAGCCCAAGAGCCTTCATGGTGGGCCTAAATTTGAGTTTCCTCATCATTTCAACAAATAATTGGCATCTTCCACCCTCACTTAGCTTCGCAAAAAAAAAACTCCATATCGTTTCTACATATCTTTGACATGTATGTTTTGGAATCTTATTAGGCATCGATTTCATAACATTGGAATCAATATCAATCAAAAATTTAGGTTTTCTATGCAAAACTCTAGGAGTTATCAAATGTAAATTTGTGTCAATATTGGGAAGGTCAACAACATCGGGGATAGATCATGTACCTTCAATTGGAGGTGAAATTGATGACATACCTTGAGATTGACATGTAAACGATGTTGTACCTCCAACTTGAGATGTCATTTGTGGAGTTCCTTCAAATAGAGATGTGTTTGCTGATGTACTTTCAAAACGTAATGTTTTTGATGGTGTGTCTTCAATTGGAGATGTGATTTCTGATGTACCAGGGAAACCACATGTTGTCAACGTGTCTTCAACTGGAGATGTGCATTGAGCTTCACCTATGGTTGATGATGTGCCCCCAACTTCTGTATCCATTCCTGTCCTTCCACAAACTTTCCTCATTCATTCCATTTGTTTTTCCAATGTGACATCTCTCTTAGAGTGCATGGGAATTTGTGGCTGTATGGGCTACAATCCTTTGCTCCACAAGCTACATTTTTTTATTCTCTTCTCCTTGCACTTTTAACTGCATGTTCTTCTAGTGTTAGAGGCTTCGATTGTTTCCTCAACATGACCTTGAATACTACATGTGCAAAAACACACATAGAACAAAAGTAAGTAATGCATTTTACAAAAACATTGATGCAGAGAGGGGTGGAAACCATTCAATACAGAAAATCAATGAGAATCACAAACCTAGGGTATACATTTTTGCCACCTAAATGAAAGCTAGAGACTCTTGTGTTTATTTTTCTCAAAATCAAATTTTTGATAGTCAACAAAGTCATGAAGAATATGGATTCAAAGAAGGGTTTGTGATGCTATATCTTATCATTATTCACTATTTCTTTGGCAATGAGGTTTTCCAAATTAGATGAATTTTTTTTTTTCAAAATTAGTTGAAAAAGGAATGAAATACAGTGAATTCCACTAGCCATGTTGGAAATGGACTACTATAAGCAATGCAGATAGAATTCATAAGTAAATGTCATGTTTTTATTTTTTTTGTTCTTCAAACTCATAAAAAATGAACTTTTTTATGCAAATCCCATCTAATTCAATGTTGAATTCTAAGTCCAATTGATATGATTAATAAAATCAATAAGGAAATTTAGTTTATATTGTCAAAAACAAACCAATATTATAAATAGAAACATTTCAATTTACCAAAATGAATATATTACCTCAGATAATGTAAAATGATGTCGGAACTTCAAAATATCTTCTTCTACATTGTCTACCATGCAGATTGGTGGTAAAAAGGTGATGGATCAAGCATAGATTTGTACAATATGAAGTCAATTGTAGAAAAAAAGCATTTCTAACTCAGATAAAGTGTTGAACCAGGCAAACACAGGAGAATGTGGGCCCGAATCATGGGGTCAACCCTTATTTTTACCATTTCAAGGTAAAACCCATTTGGTGAGCGCCAAATATGTTCCTCTAAAAAGGAGAGACTTCAGAAAGAGAGAGAGAGAGAGAGAGAGAGAGAGAGAGAGAGAGAGGGAGAGGGAGAGGGAGTGTGGGAGGAGAAACCTAAGAGAGAGAGGCTGGGAGGGAGACACATGAGAGAAGGAGAGGGATTCAAAGTGGGAGAGAGGGGGTGGGAAGGAGAGACCTAAAAAAGTAGGGTGGGAGGTAAGTGAGGCCTGATAGAGAGGGATTGTGAGATAAGTGAGGCTTAATCCATCAACCCTCAACCCTTAACCCTTAAACCCTAATCCATATAGATATAGAGAGAGAGTGAGAGAGAGGGAGGGAAAGGGGGTGGGAGGGAGACACTCGAGAGAGAAGGAGAGTGAGACAAAGTGGGAGAGAGGAGGTGGGAAGGAGATACCTAAGAGAGTAGGAGATAGAGGGAGTGAGAGATAGAGAGATGGGAGAGATACAAGGAATGAGAGAGAGACTTGAGAGATAGAGAGGGGGTGGGAGGGAGAGGGAGTACTCAGGGGAGAGAGAGTACTCAAGATAGAGGGATTCGAGAGATATGGAGGGGTTGGGGGGAGATACATGAGACAGAGGGAGAGAGAGAGTGGGAGGGAGATATCTGAGAGAGGGAGAGAGAGAGGGAGAAAGACAAAGTGGGAGAGAGTGAGAGAGAGGGAGTGGGAGAGAGAGGGAATGGGAGAGAGATAGAGGGAGTGAGTGAGTGACATAACTAAGAGAGGGATTAGGGTATAGAGTTTAATTGGGTTTAAGGGTTTAAGTGTTGAGGGATTAGGGTTGAGGTTATTGGGTTGAGGGTTGAGGGTAGAGGATTTAAGGGTTGAGGGTTGAGGGTTTAGGGTATAGGGTTGAGTGTTTAAGGTTTTAAGGGTTGAGGTATTAGGGAAGAGAAGGTGGGAGGGAGAGGGAGTACTCAAGATAGAGGGATTCTAGAGAGATGGAGGGGGTGGGGGGAGATACATGAGATAAAGGGAGAGAGAGAGAGAGAGAGAGAGAGAGAGAGAGAGAGAGAGAGAGAGAGAGAGAGAGAGAGAGAGAGAGAGAGAGAGAGATATCTGAGAGAGGGAGAGAGAGAGGGAGAAAGGAAAATGGGAGAGAGTGAGAGAGAGGGAGTGGGAGAGAGGTAATGGGAGAAAGATAGAGGGAGTGAGTGAGTGGCATACCTAAGAGAGGGATTACGGTAGAGAGTTTAATTGGGTTTAAGGGTTTAAGTGTTGAGGGTAGAGGGTAGAGAGTTTAGGATTTAAGGGTTGAGGGTTGAGGGTTTAGGGTATAGGGTTGAGTGTTTAAGGTTTTAAGGGTATAGGGTTGAGGTATTAGGGAAGAGAAGGTGGGAGGGAGAGGGAGTACTCAAAATAGAGGGATTCGAGGGAGATGGAGGGGGTGGGGGGAGATAAATGAGATAGAGGGAGATATATGAGAGAGGGAGAGAGAGAGGGAAAAAGACAGAGTAGGAGAGAGTGTGAGTGTGAGAGAGAGGGAATGGGAGAGAGATAGAGGGAGATAGAGGGAGTGAGTGAGTGACATACCTAAGAGAGGGATTGGGGTAGAGAGTTTAATTGGGTTTAAGGGTTTAAGTGTTGAGGGATTAGGGTTGAGATTATTGGGTTGAGGGTAGAGGGTAGAGGGTTTAGGATTTAAGGGTTGAGGGTTAAGGGTTTAGGTTATAGGGTTGAGTGTTTAAGGTTTTAAGGGTTGAGGGTATAAGGTTGAGGTATTAGGGAAGAGAAGGTGGGAGGAGATAAAGAGAAGTAGAGGATAGAGTTAAGGGTAGAGGGTAGAGTGCTAAAGGGTTTAAGTGCTAAGGGTTTAGGGTTTAGAGTTAAGGGTAAAGGAGAGAGATATAGGGAGTTAGTGAGAGAGAGAAAGGGAGGGAGTGGAAAAGCGATATAGGGTAGAGGGTAGAGGGTAGAGGGTTAAGGGTAGAGGGGAGAGAGATAGAAGGAGTGAATGAGTGAGAGAAAGACCTAAAAGAGGGAGAGGAAGTAGGAGGGAGAGATGTGAGAGAGAGAGAGGGAGGGAGGGAATTGGAGATAGATAGAGGGTAAAGGGTAGATGATAGAGGGTTCAATGGTTAAGGGTTAAGGATGGAGGGGAGATAGATAGAGAGAGTGAGTGAGAGAGAGAAAATTGAGAGAGGGATAGGGGGTAGGAGGGAGAGACTTGAGAGAGAGAGGGGAAGGGAGTTGGAGAGAGATAGAGGGTAGAGGGTAGATGGTAAAGTTTTTAAGGGTTTAGGTTAAGGGTATAGTGGAGAGAGATAGAGGGAGAGAGAGAGAGGGAGTGAGTGAGTGAGTGAGAGATCTAAGATTCCCTCTCTATTTCTCTCTATCTCACTTCTCTCTCCCTCCCTCCCTCCCTCTCTAATTTTCTCTATATCCCCTCTCTCCTTCCCTTTATACTTCTCTCTATCTCACCTCTCTTTCTCCCCCTCTCTCTCTCCCTCTCTCTTCCTTTCACCCACCTTTTCTCTCTAATTCTTTCGATCTAACCTATCTCTCTATACATCTTTCTCTCTCCACCCTCCTTCCTCTCAATCTCTCCATGTTCCCCCTTATCTCTCTACTTTTCAGCTCCATCATAGATCTCTCCACCTATACCTCTCTCTATTTTTGTCTCACCTCTCTCTCCATTCCTACCTCTCCCTATATCTCTCCTTTCATATCTACTTCTCTCTACCTATTTTTCCCTCTATACCTATTTCTCTCTCCCTCCTTGCCTCCTCCTCTCTCAATATCTCCACCTTCTTTCCCTCTCTAATTTTCTCTATCACCTCTCTCTATCTCTCTCCTCCCTCTCTCCATCCCCCTCTTTCTATATCTCTTTTCCCTCTCTACCTATATCTCTCTCCTTCTATCTATCTCAACTATCAATCTTTACCTATCCCTCCCTCCTCTCTCTCTCCCACCAAAATCCACTCTACATCTCTCTATCTAGCCTACTCCTATATACTCATTTTCTCTCCCTCTTTGTTTCCCTTTCTCAATCTATCTACCTTCCTCATTATGCCTCTACTTATCTCTATCACCTCTCTCTCTCCCCCTCCCCTCTTTACTTTATTTCTCTCTATATCACCTATGTCTCCTTAAATATCCCTCCCTCCCTCCTCTCTCTATCTCACCTATCTATCCCTACCTACCTCTTCTTCCTTCTCTCCTACTTCTCTTTATCTCCTCCAACCTCTATCTACCTAGACCTCTCTTTTTTTTTTTTGACCTCTCTCTCCATCCCTACCTCTCCCTCTATCTCTGATTTCATATATACTTCTCTCTACCTATTTGTCCCTCTATACCTATTTATCTCTCCCTCCTTGCCTCCTCTTTCTCAATATCTCTACCTTCTTTCCCCTCTCTCTCTCTCTCCACCCTTAACCCTAAACCCTAAACACTTAAAACCTTCTACCCTATATCTCTCTCCCTCCTACCCCCTCTCCCTCTCTCTCTCTCACTCACTCCTCCTTCTGTCTCCTCCCTTGTCCTTATGCTCTAATCCCTTTAATCTTACCCTCAGCATCCTTAACCATCTGCATCCCTAACCTTCATCTCTCTTCCCCTCCCTCCCTCTCTCTCTCTTAAGACTCTCCCTCCTACCCCCTCTCCCTCTCTCAGGTCTCTCTCTCTCTCTCTCACTCACTCACTCCCTCTATCTCTCTCCCCACTCCCCTTAACCTTGTTAGAACCCAAAAGTTCAAGAAAATCCTAAGGTATTTTACCTATTTGAATCGAATATTTTCTTATCTTTTCCATTAAAAATCATTTTTCCCATCCATAATCATTCAAATTCCTTTACCGTCATTCAAAACGGCTAAAAAATGACTTATATCCTCTACCGCTGCCCTAAACCCTTTAAATTTTTCTCCCTACCACTTTACCATGGATAGCCTTCAAACAGTCCACAGTTGTGCAGTAGAGGGTCAGCCCGACGGTCATCAAACAACCACCACTATACCATGCACAGTAAAATCTATACCCGTGGTAACACGGTAAAATTTGTATGCAGCCTTTATTGTGTTTACTGCTATACCTCAGTCGTTATCTTTCTATCTGGTGGTATGGCGGTCTTAACCATCAAGGTCTTCTCTCAATTGTTACCACGGTACCATGGTCTCCCTATAGACTATCTATGTTACCATGGTAGCTATCTTGCCGCTTGCCTTGACCTTCCACTGACAATTTACCATAGTCACCGCAGTCACCATTCTCACCGTGTGTGGTACCATGGTGACTGTTTGCACTGTTACCGCACTGGTGACTTACCAACCACCACGACACCTTGGTCTATGTTTAGACCGCGCGTGGGGGCACAATAAACATTTTGTGCCTAATCATTTAGCCGCCAATTATTTTTGCTAAACATTACTGCTGCCTTCTAACTACTACTGCTCTATCGCGGCCCTCGAGATTACCCTCCGCAGTGTAGTGGTAAGGGTTTCCTTAACTGTTGTTTACCGCTATACCATGGGCTGGTTTGTGGGAAGCCACAGTTGGGTGGTGAATAAGATATGAAGTGATCACTAAGGGAGCGGTAGAGGTAAAAAATGTATGAGCATTTTTGGAAAGGGGAGAAATGAAATTTAAAGGAAAAGATAGGAAAATAATGAGAAATTAAATGGGGGTAAGGTGGTAAATGAAATATTATGAAAATATAGGAAAGTAATGGATATAAATGAATAAACTCCTTTAGGGTATTGATGGAAAATTTAGGTTCAAAAGGGAAAATCATTCAGGTTTCTTTAATGAATTTTTTTTGGGTTCTAATAGGGTAGAGGGTTTAAGGGTTTAGGGTTAAGGGTTAAGGGTAGAGATGATAGAAAGAAAGAGAGAGAGAGAGAGAGAGAAAGAGAGAGAGAGAGAGAGAGAGAGAGAGAGAGAGAGAGAGAGAGAGAGAGAGAGAGAGAGAGAGAGAGAGAGAAGTAGAGAGGGAAAGAAGGTAGAGATATTGAGAGAGAGGAGGCAAGGAGGGAGAGATAAATAGGTATAGAGGGATAAATAGGTAGAGAGAAGTAGATATGAAAGCAGAGATAAAGGGAGAGGTAGGGATGGAGAGAGAGGTCTAGGTAGATAGAGGTGGGAGGAGATAAAGAGAATTAGATGGTAGAGTTAAGGGTAGAGGGTAGATTGCTTAAGGGTTTAAGGGCTAAGGGTTTAGGGTTTAGATTTAAGGGTAAAGGAGAGAGAGATATAGAGAGTTAGTGAGAGAGAGAGAGGGAGGGAGGGAGTAGAAAAGCTATAGAGGGTAGAGAGTTAAGAGTTAATGGTAGAGGGTAGACGGTAGAGGGGAGAGAGATAGAAGGAGTGAATGAGTGAGAGAGAGACCTAAAATAGGGAGAGGAAGTAGGAGGGAGAGACTTGAGAGGTAGAGAGAGAGGGAGGGAGGGAATTGGAGATAGATAGAGGGTAAAGGATAGATGGTAGAGGGTTTAATGGTCAAGGGTTAAGGATGGATGGGAGATAGATAGAGGGAGTGAGTGAGAGAGAGAGAGTTGAGAGAGGGAGAGGGGGTAGGAGGGAGAGACTTGAGAAAGAGGGGAAGGGAGTTGGAGAGAGATAGAGGGTAGAGGGTAGATTTTTTAAGGGTTTAGGGTTTAAGGGTTAAGGGTTAAAGGTTTAGGGTTAAGGGTATAGTGGAGAGAGATAGAGGGAGAGAGAGAGAGAGAGGAAGTGAGTGAGTCAGTGAGAGACCTAAGAGAGAGAGAGACGAGAATGAGGGATATTCTATATATCTCCCCTCCCTCTCTCTCTCTCAAGTCTCTCCCTCCTACCCACTCTCCCTCTATCAGTTCTCTCTCTCTCTCAGTCACTCCCTCTATCTCTATCCCCTCTACCCTTTACCCTAAACCCTAAACCCTAAACCCTTAACCCTTAAACATTGAACCCTCTACCCTCTACCCTTAGCCATGCTACCCTCTTTCTCTATCCTACCGCCTCTCCCTCTCTTAGGTATCTCTCACTCACTCACTCATTCACTATCTGTATCTTTCTCCCCTCTACCCTTAACCCTTAAAAACTAAACCATTAAACCCTTTTACCCTCTACCATCTACCCTTAACCATGCCTCCATCTATCTCTCTCCCACTCCCTCCCTCTCACCCTAATCCATAGAGAGAGGGAGAGAGTGAGACAAAGGGAGGGAGAGGGAGTGGGAGGGAGAAACCTAAGAGAGAGGGAGAGGTGGTGGGAGGGAGAAACCTAAGAGAGAGGGAGAGGGAGAGATGGTGGGAGGGAGATACCCGAGAGAGAGAAGGAGAGGGAGACAAAGTGGGAGAGAGGGGGTGGGAAGGAGATACCTAAGAGAGTAGGAGAGAAAGGGAGTGAGAGATAGAGGGATGGGAGAGATACAAGGAGTGAGAGGGAGAGACTTGAGAGATAGAGAGGGGGTGGGAGGGAGAGGGAGTACTTAAGATAAAGGGATTCAAGAGAGATGGAGGAGGTTGGGGGGGAGATACATGAGATAGAGGGAGAGAGAGAGAAAGTGAGAGGGAGATATCTAAGAGAGGGAGAGAGAGAGGGAGAAAGATAGAGGGAGTGAGAGAGAGAGAGAGGATGTGGGAGAGAGATAGAGGGAGCGAGTGAGAGAGGCAAAGAGAGGCTTGAAAGAGGGAGAGGGAATAGAAGGGAGAGACTTGAGAGAAAAAAGATGGAGGGAGAGTGGGTGGATGGGAGAGACTTGAGAGAGAGAGGGAGAGAGATTGAGAGAGAGAGAGGGCATGAGAGAGAGAGGGACTTGAGAGAGCGAGGGAGAGGTGGTGGGAGGGAGATACTTGAGAGAGATGGAGAGGTAGATGAATACATATAGAGGGAGTGACATAGGGAGGGAGTGGAAGAGAGATATAGCGATTGATTGTGAGAGGGAGAGGGGGTAGGACAAAGATACTTGAGAGAGAGAGAGGGAGAGGAGGTGGGAGGGAGAGACCTGAGAGAGAGGGAGAGAGACAAAATGGAAGAAAATGAGAGAGAGGGAGTGGGAGAGAGGGAGTGTGTGTGTGTGTGTGAGAGAGAGAGGGGGGGGTGGAGATACCCAAGAGATAGTGAGAGAGAGAAGGAAAGAGATAGAGTGAGTGAGAGAGGGAATGGGAGAGAGATAGAGGGAGTGAGTGATTGACACACCTAAGAGAGGGATTAGGGTAGAGATTTTAATTGGGTTTAAGGGTTTAAGTGTTGAGGGATTAGGGTTGAGGCTATTGGGTAGAGGTAGAGGATAGAGGGTAGAAGGGTTTAGGATTTAAGGGTTGAGGGTTGAGGGTTTAGGGTATAGGGTTGAGTGTTTAAGGTTTGAAGGGTTGAGGGTATAGGGCTGAGGGATTAGGGAAGAGAAGGTGGGATGTATGGAGGGAGAGATGGAGGGAGAAGTGAGATAGAGATGAGGAGAGAAGAGGAGGGAGGGAAAAAGATAGATGAGGGTTGAGGATCCAATGTATATGTTAGATGGTTGAGAATTGAAGGTATAGGGTTGAGGATCTATAGGGTTGATGGTTTAGGGTATTGGGTTGAGGGTATAGGTTTTAAGGAAGATGGGAGAGAGATATATGGATTGAGTGAGTGAGAGAAACCTAAGAGAGGGAGAGGGGGTCATATGTAGAGACTTGAAAGAGAAACAAAGGGAGGGAGTGGGAGAGAGACAAAGGGAGGGAGGGTTAAGAGTAGAGGGTAAAGGGTTTAATGGTTTAGGGTTTAAGGGTTAAGGGTTAAGGGTTTAGGGTAGAGGGGAGAGAGATAGAGGGAGTGAGTGAGTGTGTGAGAAAGAGAGACCTAGGAGAGGGAGAGGGGGTAGGAGGGAGAGTCTTGAGAGAGAGGGAGGGATTGGGAGAGAGATAGAGGGTAGAGGGTAGAGGGTTTAAGGGTTTAGGTTTTAGGGTAGAGAGGAGAGAGAGAGAGAGAGAGAGGGAGAGGGAGAGGGAGAGAAAGGGAAAGAAGGTAGACATATTGAGAGAGAGGAGACAAGGAGGGAGAGAGAAATAGGTATAGAGGGACAAATAGGTAGAGAGAAGTAGATATGAATGCAAAGATAGAGGGAGAGATAGGGATGGAGAGAGAGGTGAGAAAAAATAAAGAGAGTTCTAGGTAAATAGATGTGGGAGGAGATAAAGAGAAGTAGAGGGTAGAGTTAAGGGTAGAGGGAAGAGTGTTTAAGTGTTTAAGGGCTAAGGTTTTAGGGTTTAAAGTTAAGGGTAAAGGAGAGAGATATAGGGTGTTAGTGAGAGAGAGAGATGGAGGGAGTGGAAAAGCAATAGAGGGTAGAGGGTTAAGAGTTAATGGTAGAGGGTAGAGGGGAGAGAGATAGAAGGAGTGAATGAGTGAGAGAGACCTAAAAGAGGGAGAGGAAGTAGGAGGGAGAGACTTGAGAGAGAGAGGGAGGGAGGGAATTGGATATAGATAGAGGGTAAAGGGTAGAGGGTAGAGGGTTTAATGGTTAAGAGTTAAGGATGGAGGGGATATAGATAGAGAGAGAGAGTGAGAGAGAGAGACTTGAGAGAGGGAGAGGGGGTAGGAGGGAGAGACTTGAGAGAGAGAGAGGGGAAGGGAGTTGG
>CM021108.1:533697794-533781473 GCA_007115665.2 Sequoiadendron giganteum
ATTGAGAGAGGGAAAGAGAGAGGGAGAGAAAATGAGGTATATAGGGGTAGGCTAGATAGAGAGATGTAGATTGAATTTTGGTGGAAGAGAGAGAGGAGGGAGGGATAGGTAAACATGGATCGTTGAGATAGATAGAAGGAGAGAGATATAGGTAGAGAGAGGGCAAAGAGATATAGGAAGAGGGGGAGGGAGAGAGGAGAGATAGAAGGAGGGGGAGGGAGGGAGAGATAGAGAGAGTAGAGAGGGAGGAGAGAGATAGAGAGAGGTGATAAAGAGAGGTGATAGAGAGAGAATTAGAGGGGTAAAGAAGGTGGAGATATTGAGAGAGAGGAGGCAAGTAGGGAGAGAGAAATAGGTATAGAGGGACAACTAGGTAGAGAGAAGTAGATATGAAAGGAGAGATATAGGGAGAGGTAGGGATGGAGAGAGAGGTGAGACAAAAATAGAGAGAGGTCTAGGTAGATAGAGGGAGGAGGAGATAAAGAGAAAAATAGAGGGAATGAGAGAGGGAGGAAGAGGTAGGGATGGAGAGAGAGAGAGGTGAGAGAGATAAGAGAGAGGAGGGAGGAGTAGGTAGGGAGAGAGGGGTGAGATAGAGAGAAATAAAGTAGAGAGGGAAGGGGAAAGAGAGAAGTGAGATAGGTGATAGAGATGTGTGATGGAGCTTAAAAGTAGAGAGATATGGAGGAAGGTGGAGAGATTGAGATGGAAGGAGGGGGGAGAGAGGGAGATGTATAGAGGAATACGTTAGATAGATATAAGCAGAGAGAAAAGGTGGGTGAAAGGAAGAGAGAGGGAGAGAGAGATGGGGAGAAAGAGAGGTGAGATAAAGAGAAGTAGAAAGGGAAGGAGAGAGAGAGGGGGAGAAAGAGACGTGAGATAAAGAGAAGTAGAAAGGGAAGGAGAGAGAGAGGGAGATAGAGAAAATTAGAGAGGGAGGGAGAGAAGGAGAGAGAAGTGAGATAGAGAGAGCTAGATAGGGAAGGAGAGAGAGAATGACAAGATAGAGAGTAGAGAGGGGAGGAAAGAGCGAGGGAAGAAAAGAGAGAGAGAAAGAGAGGAGAGGGAGGTACGAAGGGATAGGTAGGTATAGAGATTAGAGAGAGATATATAGAGATAAAAGGAGAGGGATGAGAGATAGAAAAATGTAGAGAGGGAAGGAGGGAGGGAGATAGATATTGGAGAGGGAAGGAGAGAGATGGACATGTAGAGACATAGTTCTTGAGCTCAATGAAGATATTGTTAGATAAAGGGAAGGAGATAGTGAGAGAGAGAGGTCTAGAGAATAAGAGATGAAAATGAGTGAGATATATAGAGAAAGATGAAATTTGACCTCTTGAGTACTAAAATTTGATCTCCTAATTACTAAAATTTGACATGTTGATTACTGAAATTTGACTAAGTCTGAAATTTTTAAGATCTTCCAAAAACTAGAATTTGCATTATAACTCTTAGAGATCTGAAACAACTCTCAAACATCCTGCCTATATATACATGAAATATAACTTAAAGTATAAGAAAGTAAATTTCCATATGTAAATTTCAACTTATACTTAAATTTTTATTTCATGTATATAGTTTCCTTGACAGAGAAAGCGAAAATCTAGTTCTGTGCAAAGTAAGCCATTTGGCACTCGCCAAATGACTCATCACATTTGGCGCATGCCAAATTTGGTGCACCCCAAATGGGATGAGTCATTTGGCGCTCCCCAAAAGGCTTGCTTTAGACATGTTAATTAACAGGATTTGCTAAATTTTCTCATATTTTCGTCCGTGCTCCCTGTCTCATTTGTACGTCTTTCAATGCAAGTTTATAAAAACACCGTGATAGCGTTAAACTCTGTCTCAGCTATCTAAATATATAATTATTTTTTCATTTAGATTTAGTTAAGGTTTTGATCCATGGCTTCTATTGTAAATGCCTTTGTTTATGGTCAAAAACCAACATGTACTAGGTTTAGGATAGATATTTACACATTCATCGAAATGTGAAACAAATTACATTTTTTGAAACTAGACTCCATTCTACACATGATGAAAAAAAAAATCAATTTTTGATTAGTTTGCAAAAAATTTGGGGGGGAGGACACTCAAATTTCAGCTTTTCAGGATGTGTCCACTTTGAAAATTCATAAAATATTATATATTCATTAAAAAAAAATTCTGAAAGAAGGTTAAACTAAAGGGTGTTAGCTAATTTTTCACCGTTGAAAATTTTGAAATTCTAAAAAAAAGTTAACCAAAAATAGGGGAGCCCTTAGGCGCTATGCTATTTTTTTGATAAAAATAGGACCTGTTTTGCCTCTTCCACCCTCCCCTCCCCCCCCTCCCCTCCCCCTCTTTTTGAGACCCTTAATCTTCATTAATTTAAAAAAAAATAGTAGCTTAGAAACTAGACTCAAAGCACTTCAACTTTTGTTTTTTCCGCATCTTGATATTTTGAGTGTAACTATCTTCATTTTCTCGTGCAAATCAGATTTTCCTGATTTCAGAAAAAAAATGGCATCTTAAGAGCCAAAATTGTGTCACAGATTGGTGCACTTACCCATACATATACATACACATATACATATACATATGCATACACATACATATACATACACATATGCATATACATATACATATACGTATACCCACATATAAATACACATATATATACACATATACATATACATATATATATATATACATATACATATACATATACATGAAAGGGATTTTTTTGTATGTAAGAAAATATAAATGCGTATCTCCATGCATATCTATATACTTTGTCAAGTTCACACATGTGTGTATACACCTTTTAGGTGAAGTAAAATTGGAAACAATGACACCAAATGTACAACAGGTATAACAAGAAGGGAATGTATACTTACAAAATCAGGATTTGAAGGTCAATGGAAAATGCCCTCAGAACTGAACCCCGAAATGAAAATAGTGGGGGACACCAACAAATCAATATTCAGGGGCTCTATAGACCTATTCATAAAGACTACTTCCATAGACATGGCTCGTGGGACCTTTTTTTGCAAGAAAAAATTGTTACAATTTGAGTTGACCAATGGAAAACTCTATTTCATCATAAAATAAAATAAATTAATGTATTCCAACATCCAAATTTCAATTGCTAGAAAACTTACAAATATTAATCTTTAACCAATCCACTTTTCATACATATCAAACAACATGAGATACAAGAACAAGAATAGAAACCCACTTTTAATACTATTAAAATAGTAGGGCATACAAATATAAAAATGATAAATGTGCATATGTATATACAACTATATGTATTTGTTTACCTTTGATTTTGCTTTTATATATCCATGCAAGATGCTACCACAATAGTGGTTTACACTTTCTGGGAGATCCTAATATTTGCTGAAATCACATATTCTTAGAAAATATAATTATTTAAGCCTTGAAAAGTTCCATTTAAAAGATTCCAACTAAAGAAGGTTTGATCAAAACACATTAGACCAACCCCCCTTGGATATAACCTCACTAGTTTTAAACCATACCTATAACAGAATCTCCTTTACACCTATCAAAATGCTGATAAAAAATCACTTTTGATTTACCTTTTGTTGGATCAAATGAACTCATTTAGTTTTATTTTTTTGTAATTATGTAGTCCTTATTATAAGCTTCCAGAAAAGTATAATTTTAATTAATCTTAATTTGATTATTATATTTATTTATAATTTCTTGTGAGTGTAGGTTTTTAAAAATTAAGCTCTATGTTCTACACATGTGGAAAAATAGTAGATTACCAAAATAAAATTTTGAAAAGTATGTCTTGGCTGGGTATTGATGTCCTTGATCTATTAATTGGTTTTTGAGTTTTGATACATACAGAAAAAGTTATGTTGTATATAGTCCGCATATGTATGAATTGTAATTGGTTTGACTTCAAAACTTGATTAAGGAAAAAATATTCAATAAAAAACTATGAAACCGAATGAACTAGTTAGATATCATAGTTACAAATCTAAATTCGTTAAAATTAGAATTTTATCTTTCATACAAAAAAAGTTACGTTTTATACGATGAGCATCACTCTTTAAAAATGTTGTTTATTGATAAAAACTAGTTTTCGAAGGAGATGGAAAAAAGGTGCAATCTAATTCTAAAAAAATTGAAAAAATATATTTAGAATCTATAGACAAAACTTCACAAATCACTAGTTTGCATCATCTTCAAATTCCTCACTGATTAGTTGCTATAGGAGCTCGAAAGTGAAAATTTAGTTAAAAAAATAAGTTCAATGTCCAGTTTGCCCAAAAATTGTAAACCAGTATTGTGGGATCACCCTGTAGTTTTTAATTACTTTACTATATTTCTACATATAGCTATATATATATTTGTATATGTTGCTAGTTGGTCCTTTCACCCTTTTTTTTCCAAAACAATAGGCTATACAACAATAAGAATACTTGAATGATTAAGCACATATATGCATTGAATTTCTCCTTTGTCTGTACATTTAAAAACACTCACATATAACCATATATATATAGCCATATGAACACATTTATATATCTATTTATATACACACCGATATATCTAGATAGATGTATATACCATACTTTTTCATCACTATGTAACTGCTCCCCTCAAAATTTATGAAGAGAAAAATCATCTAGATTGGATTTTCCATAAATTGATTGGTTAGATAGGGCACAAATTCAAACCTTTTGTTGCGTATAGGATATCATCTACTCTGAAACAAGGCATTACTATAGGTAACAAAAGGTTTGAATTCATAGCCTTCTCAATCAGTCAATTGAGGGAAAATCCAGTCTAGATGTTTGTTGTCCTCATAAATTTGAAGGGGAGGAAAGTTATTAATCTGCAATTGCTCCTATGTTAATGGTTGTTACACCAAAGGTGCACAAAATGGGCATTATGTAACACCTACACAATGCGCAAAATGAACAACAAGAAAAGAGTAAAAGTTATCCAAACCAACAACACGTTTTTAACTCCAAAGATTATTATTTAAATATATATGCGAAAGGGGCACTCCTAGCCACCTTTGAGCACAAAAGCGAAATGGAAAATGATTTCCCATAGTGGAAGACAATCACAATGAAGATGACAAGTCCAAGCAATTGCAATCAACACTTTTTTTAATGTTTTTCATTGTATACACTTTCAATAAGCACATTCATTGCCAAATTCCAATCAACTATGCAGATTTCTTATGAACATGTTCACCATACTACACCATTAAATGCTCTCTTATTAACAACATCTCACTGCTATATAATTTAATTCTACGACTATATTCTAGCAGTTTTGTCAAAACCTAAATACTAGTTACATATGTTATTTTTAACTCTTTTTAAATCAAAGTCCACCTAGATACAAATAAAGATACCAAACACAACTACCTAGATATACATGTGCATATATAAATTGTTGTTGCATTCTCAAAGGAGCCACAGTGCTCTTGATCTATATATATGTATATATATTTATGCCTATATGTATTTTTTAAAATATAAAACATGTTGTATGTCTTCTATTAGTATGTTTCATGATTTTCTATTTTTCACTAAACTATTTGAATTTTCTGATAAGAAAGTCTTCTTCATGATTTTTTTTCTCAGCTCCCCATACCGAGTTGCTCATTATCCTAGTCTATCATTTCTACACTCCATATTTTAAAGTTATCTTTTTTATCATCTGTTAGTTTCATGTGATTCCTATGTATATTGGTTTAATAGCTCTTCTATAACTTACCTATTTATGTATCGAGCTACATTGTCTAGCACTAAATATTATAAACAAACAAAGAAATTGTAAAACAACTATTAGATAACAAATCCTATTCATGGTTGACCTGATGAAAATCCTAGTGGAAACTTCAAACAAATAGCCTATCAACTAAAAATATAAAGCTAAACAGGTAAAAGACCTATTAGAATAGCACTTAAGAGCCATGAAACACTTATTTCTCCACACTTACACATATATTTTTTCAACTGGCCAAATCAGCTATTTGGACCCACTTCTTTATGACAATACCTATTTTCTTTAGCCTATGCCAACAAATATATGCTACATAAATCTCTACAAAATGCATATAACACCACACACTCGTTTATAAATTCAAGCTACATTACTTGGCATTAAATATTATAGATAGATCATTTATGCAAAAAACCCATGTAAAATGACTTGTAGAAAATAATTGTTATTCTACTAGCTCTTATAGAATTTCTCTACTTTTCTTCAATATTCATTAACAAAGAACATATAGCTTGACTCCTCTATCAATTATGTAAACACAGTTCTACACACTTACATAGATATCTTCTCAACTTCCAAAATCAATTATGTAAACATAGTTATTTATGACAATATCTATTTTCTTTAGGCGTTGACAACAATTATATGATGCAAGAATCTCTGGAAAATGAATATAACACAACAACCTTAATTGTAAATTCGAGCTACATTGATTGGCATTAAATACTATACACAAATCATTTATGCAAAATACCCATGTAAGACAACTTGTAGCAAATAATTGTTATTATAACAACTCATACAATTTCTCTATTTGGCTTCAATATATATTAACAAAGAACATAGTTTGAATCTTGCATCAATATGTTTCATCATATTTTCTCAATTGTAAATTTGAGCTACATTGATTGGCATTAAATACTATACACAAATCATTTATGCAAAAAACCCATGTAAGACAACTTGTAGCAAATAATTGTTATTCTAACACCTCTTATATAATTTTTCTATTTGTCTTCAATATGTATTAATAAAGAACACAACTTGAATCTTGCATCAATATGTTTCATCATATTCTTTTTTCCCCGACTTGCTTCAAGCTCCTTGAAACAAACTACCCGGGTTTGTTTATGTAAGGGGTGGACCTTGCTAATTAGATGGGATGAAAATGTCTTATATCAATATGTTTCATTATATTCTTTTTTCCTCATTTGTTTCAACTTCCCCTCCCTAAACTATTCTTTATGATATTATTTTATTTAGTTCCTTATAACAAATTGTTCATTATCACAGTTTGCCTCTTCTACTATCCATATTTTAGAGTTCTTTTTAATGTGGGTTTTTCTTTTTCAATTTAACTGTTTACCTTGTGCCAATATGTTTATACAATGCTACAAACTTAATCGATAAAATTCGAGTTGCATTGGCTACCACTAAAAATTATAGACAAATAGGGAAATTGTAAAAGAGCTATTAGACGACAAATCCTATTCACAACTGGCCCGACAAAAATGCCATCAGAAACTTCAAATAAATAAATGGAAGAGATAAAAGAAATATTAGAAAGTAGTTATCGATGACCTTATCTGTTTGAAGGTTGTTGTCATGAATTATTCTATTGTTTTTCAAATATTTTTCATTTTTCTATCTATAATATTTCATGCCAATTATAATACCTCTCATACAATTGCTACATTGTCTGGCACTAAATATTCTAGACAAATAGAGAAATTGTATAAGAGCTATTACACAAAAAATGCTATTCACAGCTCGTCTGACGAAAATCCCACTGAGAACTTCAAACAAATAAATTAAAGTAGATAAAAGAGATATTAGAAAGAATAACACTGAACACCCAACAAACTAATTTTATCTCCAACATGTTTTTACTTTCATACTAACCCTCTGCAAACTAATTGCTCCTATGGTAATGGGTATAATGCGAAAGATGCATAGAGATAACTATGAACAATAAATGAGGAACTGAAAAATTACTAACCCTGTGCATATATATATATATGCAATCACTCTTATGTTAATCTACAATTGATCCTATTTTAATGGGTGCAAGGGCAAAGATGAAAAGAGATAACTGAAACAATAAATAGAAGGCAATAAAGTTACTAACCCCAACCATATTATTTCAGGAAAGAAACAAGATTTAGCTACAATTGCTCCTATGGTAACGGGTATAATGCCAAAGATGCACAAAGATAAGTACAAACAATAAACAAGGAATGACAAAATTACTAATCCTACACATATTTTTTGATGAAAGGAAAAAAATTAATTGTAATTTCTCCATCCATACAAAACCATAACACCAAAGACCTATGTAAAATGACTTACAAATTCCGGACAACAACAGTTTTAACATAAACAATAAGTAATTCATTTATGCAAAACACCCATGTAAAATGACTTATAGATTACGGAGAACAATAGTTTTAAAACCCTTCAATCTTCTATAAAACGGAGCCACAGTCATCGATTTTTACAATAGCCTCCTATCAAACGAACCACGATAACCAAGCCAATGGTTTTCAGAATAGTTTGCTATCAAACCAACAACACAATTGCTCTTTCGATAATGCAACTTATTCAATATATTTTTTGGCACATTTCGCACTATACTTTCCCACACTACAACACCCATGTAAAACCACTTACAGGTTCCAAAGAACAATAGTTTTAACATAAAGAAAAAGAAATCATATATGCAAAACACCCATGTAAAATGACTTACAGATTGCGAAGATTGCTATGAAACCAACACCACAATGGCTATTTCGACAATACAACTTAATCAAACTATACTTTCCCACACTGCAACACTCAATATTCTATTTACTCCATCCACTTGCATTTAATTCATTTGCCCCCATCGTACAACAACAACATAATGCATTAACACTCCCGCAAGAAAACATTTGCCATTCCCCTTCCATGTATCGAGGACACAACCTTCACCACCGCCAACCCACATAATTAGCGCAAAAAAAAACACGATCAAGTCGTCGTCGGTCGGAACATTCCCCGTGCCGACAAATCCAATTCACAACTGGGTTGACGAAAATCCCAACAAAAACTTCAAACAAAATAGCCTATCAACTAATAAAAGCAATAATACTTCTCTAGCTTTGTTCTAACCATAGACGAACTGGTAGGTTGTAAGCATATAGTCGCTACATTGTCCTTGTCCATTTCCATCAATGGCCTTAAAAGCATCAGTTTCTAAAACCAATCCTCCATTTTGGCACTCGTCCATGATTCGTACGGTCACTTTTTGACCCATCAAATCATTTGTCACCTGCGACAATTCAAAATTAATTACACCCAGAGGTTAAACGTTATACAATATAAGCTAAAACAATTTTTTTATATATTTTATTATATCACAAAGGTTTTATATTTAACAAGTAATAACATAATACATTGTTGCAGCCTATGAAGAGCTATTATAAAAACGTAGAGGTGGAGGAGTTCACTTGGATGCAGGTGCCGCAGAGGGTTGGTCCCATGGGCTGGATAACTTGGTCACAATATGCAGTCCAATAGTATTGGCTGCACCACTACTGGGTCTGATTAGAGTTATATGTAGCATATTACAACCCATCAAGGTTGTACTTACGAGCGGGAGGATCATACTTAGTGCTTGTGGTGAAGGTTTCACCATTAACAGACACATTTTGAAAGTCAGACAGGAGAGCCACACACAAGCATATAGCAATCCACCTCACAACCTTGAAAGCCATGATCATATCCTCAACCAACCAAAATAATATGGACCGATTGTTGTGTTAAGGCAGGCGATATTGTCCTCCGAATGACTCCCATGATTTATAGCGTTAGAATTAGGCTTTTTTCCAATAGTTTACCATGGTGGCCGTGCATCCCTTGGCTTATTTCTTTGGATTGCGGAATGAGACCAAGGATAAATTTAATGCTCGATATATCCAACTCCGAGTGATGATAGGAGTGGCTTTTGAGAAGAATTTTTGTCTTCTTCATGAAATCGGCAATGAACTAGAATTATGATTGGAATTTTCTCTATAATGAAATGTTTGTTTGTTGCGTCATATCCATTTCAACCTCGTTCTTGTTTTTGTTTTGGAAACAATTTATATTAATGTAATCGATCCTAATTTGTGTAGGGTATTCAATGGACGCAAGTTCACGGTTGCTCCTTTTCTATATTAAAATTTAATATATTCTATTTGCACAACTGAATGTATCAACTCGTAAGGATAAAAATATAAATTTTTTCATGTTAATTAAATAAATAAATATAATTAAAAACTAGTTTATTTATTTAATTAAAAAAATTAGGATAAATAATTGTAATAAATATGTAAGAATTAATTTAATGGACATTGATGTTTAGTTGTAGAATTGATGATAAAGAAATATTGGGGAAGTCATGTTGAATGCAATTATCTTTGTTTAAAAATTAATATACTTAGTTTAAGGAATTCGTCAAAAAGTATATAATGTTAGTAATTTGTATGGTTTAATCTAGGTGCTATGGAGTTAATATAAAGTAAAATAGATTCAATCTAATGTACATAATTGATTTACGACATGTGGGAATGATCTAATAGAATGTTCACTTGAAAATTTGTTCATGTCTACTTTCTCAGTAACTATTTAGAAGTTTACCAACTCATATAGCCAAAGAGAAACCCCTATTTGGATTTGGCTTCTCCAAAAGTAGTTCAAATCTCATCATAAATTCACTCCCTGAACATGAACAATAAGAAGATAGATTTTTTTGAACTCCATGCTATGCATTTCACTTCTTACAAAGAAAATGTCCCCTTTTCTCACTTGACAATAGGATTCCAACAAATAGAGCTTTAAATAAGCATCAAAAAATTCCTAGTGACAATCTTGACAATATCATCAATAGAAATAACATGAATGCACTCATCATAATTTAACATCAGAACATTGATGAACATAAACCACATCTCTCATATACAAATCATCACATTTTAATGCACAACCTTGTTCATTTTAGTCTCATCTTCTAAAGAAATATAGATTATATTCTAACTCTTGTTTCCCTTAATAAAGATTATTTCTTCACAGAACAATTATAATTTTTCCATGGTTTCTAAAAACAAGCAAACAACCAAGTTATCATTGTTAACGACTTCACTCAACCCCAATCAATTCATTGCTTTCTTTGTCAATATCTAGTATTTTTTGTTATCTTCATACTTGCAAGAATAGAAATTATGCAAGATGCAATTAGGTTGGGGGCTTTCTCCATTTCATTGAAACACATTTTACAATTTCCTACAATGGAAAGATTATAATGAAAACAAAATTCTCTTATCAACCATTTGTGTCACCAAAATGTATATTCTTTGACACTTTTCACTCATTTTGGTCCTTTCTTGTGGTTTTTGGCCTATTTTTCTTAGGTTCTAATGTGTCTTGCAAAGGTGTTGTGAAGTGTTGTAACACATTTCCTCACTTTTTTAGGACCCTTTCATCATAATTCACCTAAATAACCTTTTTCCAAGCCTTAGTATTAAGTGTTGTAAGGTTTTGTAACTAATCCTCACACTTTTCTAGGCTTGTCATCACTAAATCAACCCTTTCTTATGCTATAATGACCCTGTAATGCACTTACAAGCCTTATTTTAGTGTTTTTGGGAACATAATCCTGACAAACATTATTAATCACATCTTAATCCATGGCAATCAATCAAACTTGTCTAGGTGGACTAGGTTGCCACCTTAGGCAAGGATGATCTCACAATACTGGTTTACAATTTTTGGCCAAACTGGACATTGAACTTATTTTTTCTAACTAAATCTTCACTTTCAGACACCTCTAGCGGCTAAACAGTGAAGAATTTGAAGGTGTTCAAAACTAGTGGTTTGTGAGATTTTTTTTTAGATTCTAAATATATTTTTTTCAAAAAAATTGGAATCATATCGCACTTCTTTTTCCTTCTCCTTCGAAAACCAGTTTTTTTCAGTAAACACCATTTTTAAGCAGTGATGCTCACCGTATAACACAACTTTTCTTTTCATGAAGGATAAAATTCTATTTTTTTAAAATTTAGATTTGTAACTATGATATCTAGTGCTTCCAATTGGTTTCATAGTGTTTTATTGAATATTTTTTCCTTAATCAAATTTTGAAGTCAAACCAATTACTGTTCGGACATAGGTGGACCGTATAACACAACTTTTTTTGTATGTATCGAAATTCAAATTTTTTTTCTTGGATCAAGTACTTCAATATTTGGTGCACTCATATTTTTTTATTTTTTTAATAATCTTCTTTTTTTCCACATGTGCAGGACAACGAGCTTGATTTTCAGTGAAAAACCTACATTCAGAAGAAATAAAAAATAAATATAATAATTAAATTAAATTTATTTTAAATTATACTTTTTCGGAAGCTTATAATAAGGACTACATACTTATAAAAAGTAAATCAAATGTGGTTTTTAATCAACATTTTTGATAGGTGTAAAGGAGAATCCATTATAGGTATGGTTTAATACTAGCAGGGTTTGATCTAAGGTGGTTTGATCAAACCCTCTTCAATTGGAATCCCTAAAATGGAACTTTTTAAGGATTAAATCATTATATTTTCTAAAAATATGTGATTTTAGCAAAAATGAGAATCTCCCAGAAATTGTAAAGCAACATTGTCAGATCACCCACGACCTAGTAACATGTGGCATTAAAATCAAATTTGATTCAAATTGCTTGCTCGATTTTGTCTCCTAAACCCTAAGGTTGGCCTATGTTGTGTTTTTTTGAGAAATTAGGGCACAACTTGTATAAATAAGGGTTTTTCTAATCTTTTCCACCCTAATCCCTAATAATCCTATTCTTCTCATTCACTCATTCTTCTCAAGCATGCTAGGGTTTGAGAATTCCAAGTCAATAAAACATCTTTTCTAAAGCATTTAAGGACAGATTGTTCAGCAACTCAAGATCTCTCATTGTGGTAAGCTACTAACTCCATTGTTTCATGTTCATGCTTCATTAAATTTTTTGTTCATTTTGGTTTAGCTACCTAAAAGGGGTTTGAGCAAGGAAAACCCCCATGCCCTAACAATCAATATTTTATCTTTCCCTCCATGTGTGTTTGTAGATTTAGGTACATTGAAGATCATTGAAAGCTTTGGGGACTTATTGAAGACTTCTCCTTGCTTGCAAAGTCCAAGCATCCATTAAAAGTCACTTTTAGGCTTGGGAATCAAAGTTTCAGAAGCGAACACCTATGAAGAACCAAAGTGCAAACCACAGGCCTATGTTTCCCCTTTTGAATTTCTAGAAATCCAAAAGTGGACTATCACCAACAATGGTGACCTAGTCCCACTAGACATACTTTTCAACATTTTTTACATATTCAGACACCCATTTGACAGAAACGGGCTCTAGACCAATTTTTTTCAGAATTGGGACTAGGTCGCCAAGATTGGCACAAGTGTGCCAATTGACTTCTGCAAAATTTTCGTCAGCATTTCAAACCTCCATCTGATCCTTCTTTAGATTTCAGGTGCATAGATTCTATCTCACATCTTTTTGTTTACTTTAGTGTACATTTCTAGGTCATTTTGTACATGTTTGCATACAACATTATGTTTTCTAGCACTTTGCATTTGAATAGTTTACATTCATCATTTCCTTTTTAGTTTCTTGCATTTAGGTCATCACATTTCACACACACATCACACATTCTACCATTAATCCTTTGAATGAACCCTAAAATGAAAAGGTGTGAAAGAGAGCCCATTTCTCACTAGCTTCTAGGTGAAAAATCCTAGGAGCTCACTGGGGAATCCTCTCCTCTTCCCCCATATTTCATTTTTGGTGGTTCACCATTAATAATACCTCTATAGGTGTCTTCAAGCATAATGACTCAACATGTCCTTTCTTCTCATGAAATAATCAAAAGATTAAAAAATAAAACTAAACTGTGTACCTACATATTGCCAAAAATTAAACCATGCACCCATAGAAGTACTCACAAAATCCACAATGATTTTATTGAATGTTTGTCTACTAAGGAAAAATTTATTAGTATTGACTGCACCAATAATTAAAATTACACGGATGAAAATAATATAGAAAGATGTCGATCAAAAATAAAAAATAAGAAACACTAGGTTTTCAGTATACCAGAAAATCCTTCAAGTCTTCCCACAACCTCTCAAAAATTCTTGCTAGTAACTACCCATCACCCCAAACGTGTGTCAATGCTCTTACACCAGTCTACACATCTTTTTTTCAATAATTGTCTCCCTATATCTTCCATTAATTCACTTGTCTTATTTTGACCGCCATGACAATCTATCACATTGGTCTCCCTCAAACAACATAAGCTCTTATTTTCTCCATTTAATAAGCACAAAATATGTGTCACTCTAATACCAAATGGAGGTGAATAGTTGATTGATATTATTGAAATGGAGGAGCAAATTTGTACATAGAGGATTACAGTTGAGGTATAACTGTAGTTTTGTAGCTACATACTAACTATAAATGAGCCTTTGCATAACATAATCTGAAAATGTAATATTTATGTTAATATATTAAAGGACTTACATATATACAAAGTAAAATAGATCATATATTTAATATATTTGTAATCAAATTCGATTAAATTACTTACATTAATTATTTACAAATACATCAATAGTGGCATGGTGTGATGGTTAAGTTGTGTTGTAGTTGACATCAATTTTTGAACCCCTTTAGGGTGTATTTATTGAGTGTTTCTATTGGAGATGAGGTCCCCCATTTGTGACCTCACCAATTCATAGCTCCAAGTCAAAAAATATTTATTCTATATAAAAAAAAATACTTACAAATACTTTTAGAAAATCCATGAAATTAAATACAGTATGTACTCTTCATCATATTTTTAGGATACATTCCTAGAAATTAAAATTCATCATTAAATTCACTATCATTCAAACTTCTCCATCCATGTTATTCCCATATTTCTGATTATTATATTTTACCCCATGCTCCACCATTGATTTCCATTCCAAAAAACATCAACAACATTAATTTCGTTCTATGGATTGCACTTATTTAATAATTTTGTAAGGATATTTTATGTTTTCTAATTGGTTTCAACCATCTAACCCAAATTATTTAGTACATAAAGAAATAATAAATATCTTCAAAAACATATCCTTATTCCTACCCATCCATATTGGAGATTTTTTTTACCTTTTCTATACCAAAATAGTTTTATCATTTAAAATATGAAATTTTTGATGGAACACATCCTTACTTGGTTGGTTACATCAAAAACCTATATATAAATAATCGATAGTAGGAATATTTTCTTACAAGTAATCTTCCATTACAAGGAGGAAAATTATTATTGAACATGATGCTGAATTTTTTTTTTTCCTTGGTCAAAAGCCATCACCTAACCTTATTTCACCATTGATAGAGGGAGTATGAAAATAATTCAAAATATTCTCCAAATATCTTATCATGGACATCCAATATATCTCACCCTAACTTATAACATTTTCCTTCCATAGGGGTATATATGCTTCTATGGCTAATTTTAATTTATCACATAATTAAATGTTAAAATAAATTAGTATCTTCTCAATAAAAATAAAATCTAACAATAGAACTAAGAATTATAGGATTATAAAAAATATTATAATAGTATAATAATAACTCAAAGGTCTCGATGTCTATGAGGCCTTGGTCTTGCACTTTCAATCCTCTAACCGAGCCATTGAATATCAGACCAGTTTGGGTCCATCTATCGAATCTTCCTCTCTAGTTTTGGGAGCATTTTTTTTTTTAAGCTATTGGCAACTCCATTGGGAACTTTCTAAACATGGAATCTATGTCTTGGGATCTAGGGAATACTATGGTGGCTTGAATTTTAGTTGATTTGGACATCTCCAAACCTGTCCATGGTCATGTGGTTTTAATGGTGGGGGATAAACATTGGATGCAACTGCTAGACTATGAGGGCCTCCCCTTTCAGTGCAAGAGGTGTTTCTCTATTAGTCATTTGGCCTCTAGTTGCCCTCTTTCTTGCCACAATAACGCTACTACTTGGTGGAAGAATTCTCTGTCGGACCACCTCACAGTTGCTTCTCCCTATTCAAATGATTCCTCTAAGGATGGTGACCCTCTTGCTCCCTTGGTGTTTGATCCCTTCCAGGCTCCTTCCATCTATCCCTTTTGTGGAACCTTTGTTTCGTTGATATGTTGTCACTGTCCTGTGGAACTTTCCTATCCCTCATTGATTGACTATGTTGATCCTTTGATAGATCTTGTCTCCTCTTCTACTCATTGCATGGTGGCTCCTTGCTTAAGGTGGTTTTTGAGGACCCTCTCATCTCAGCTCACTCAGTGGATTTCGATTCTAAGTCCTCTTGGTCTGTTGTGCTAAGGAAGAAGAAGGGACTCCCCAAATCTATCACTTCTTTACAGCCTCGATTATTTGGAGTCATGTTAATCCCCTCAAGATCTGGGGTTTTTTAGTCCTCGTTAGGTTTTTTATAGTTTTTGGTCAGTTGTTCTTTTCCTAGTTCATGTTTTGTTTTGAACTAGCTTCCTTTTGGCGATGTGGGCTCTCTATGTGAAGGGTACAAGACCTTGAAAATTTTGCTTATCTTATAAAAAACTCAAAGGTTTTGTATGATAAATAGGAACAAATAAATTAATATATTCATAATATTATATAATAAATAACATCAATATGTCACATAATTGAATTTCTATAAAGTATCGTAAAAGAGATAAAAAATATTAAATAAAAATTATAACAAAAAATTGATTAATAAAGATTACAATAATTATGTTAAATAAAATTTCTAATTTACTATACTATTGGATATAGATACCAAAAATCATAGGAAAAATATAATACCTATTCTATAGTAGTCCATAAATAAATTATATTCTTCAAGTTGTGATCATAAAGTGGGTTCAGAAGAACATTTGGTTACCATATAATTATATGTGTATATTGAATTTTATATGATAATGTATTTAACATAATAGTAATTACAAATGAAGATGAATATTACAAGAAATATTTGTAAGATATCAAGGACTTAAGTTAGAAAGTGTATATATAATAAAGTACATCAAAATCAAGTTATGAATTTGTAGATCTTTAGATAGCGAGACATTAAATTATATTTCTTTTAAATTTCTCTAGCAAAAACTATTTATATTTTATAATATGTATATTGTAATATTAAGATTTACATTAATAAAGTCACTTTAATGACTTTATTATTGTTGTTATTAAATAATTAGTTACTTTCTTGTAGGCTGGTAATTTATGAAATTATGATCGAGAGTACTTATAAAAGACACAATATAATTGAACTACCAAAAATATAACACTAAAAGGGAAAGAGGATTCCCTTTACTAGGCCCCTGGGGTTTTTCACCTAGGAGCACTTGGTGTAGGAATGACTCTCTTTCCACTTGATGGTTATGTTGGATTTGGTGGTTGCATTCAAAGGAAGGGTTTGATTAAGGTTGTGTTATGTGTGTGAGAAGTGTGGTTGAAAACTGAAATGAAATGATTCTAATCTAATCTATGAAATATAAACAAAGAAAATTTAAACTAAATGCAAGCTAATCTATATGCCCTAGATGTATGCAATCTAGAAACTAATAGGAAGTAACAAAGAGTGTGCACCTGGAAATGGAATGTTGCACATGAGAACCCCAAAATGATATGGAATTAGCCTAAAATCGATAGAGGGACATTTACACCAAGCTGGGTGACCTAGTCCTCCTGTCGAGAAAATTTACCAGACTAGGTTTAGAGGAAAAGAGTACCCAAAAATACAAAACCCCTTTTTCAAGCTTAGCATAGGGACAAGGTCACCAATAGTTGTAACCTAGTATTCCTAGTGCTTTTCAAAGATTTAGGGTCTGATTTTGTGGGTCCCAGTTGGTACTTTCCTTTTCTCTCGTAGTTTGTGTCTGAATCTCCCGAAGATGACCTATAACTTGTCCTCATGCTCCTCATAGGGTTTGATGTCTTGATGTGACTTGAATGGAATTTTTGTACTTTCTCCAACACTTTGAATCTTGTTAAATCTAAGTACAACTTGCAAAACACATGCAAAGACAAAGAGAATGATGGGGTTAGGGAATAAGGGTTTGCCTAAGTCAAACCCCTTTGATGGTAACTTAAACCCAAATGAAATATAAATCAAAGGAGAGATTCTTGAATGATAAACAATGTAAATTCTCACCAAATCCTTTGTTCTTGAAGTTTGCAACATGCAAGAACCTACTCTAATGGAGGTTGCTTGTGATGCCGTTGTGCTTGATTGCTTGCTTGGGAAGTTTGAGTGCAAGAGTACTTGTGAGGAGATGCAAAAATGAGCTTGGGAGAGAGAAATTAAGGTGAAAACCTTTATTTACAATATATGCCCTAATTTCCAGAAAATGCAACTTGATAGGCCGACACTAGGGTTTTGGAGGCAAATTCATGTTAGGTTTTTGTCTTAAATTTGATTTTTTTGTCAAAAGGGACTAGGTCGCCCAAGGTGGCAACCTAGTCCACTTGGACAATTTCAAGTGGTGGTCGGGAATAAAATAGTAACTAATGGTGTTTATTAGGTTTTCCTCCCGAAACACACTTAAGTTAGGCCTAAAAGTACATAAAGGGGACAAATTAACATAAGAAAAGGGTTAATTAGTGGATGATAAGCCTAGGAAGATGTGGAAATGTTTTACAACACTTTACAACACTTTGTCACAAGGCTTGAAAAGGGGTAAAGAGGGGTTATTTAGGTGAATTATGTTGAAAGGGTCTTAGAAAAGCGAGAAGATTTGTTACAACACTTCACAACACCTTAGTAAAAATGCATTAGAATGTTGTTGATTTTCAAGAATTCAAGACTAAATCAAGGTAAAACAAGGCCAAAATCCAAGGGAAAATGCCAAAATAAGTGAAAAAGTGTCATAGACTACACTTTTTGGCTACACATTTAGCCCCCACTTTAGTGAGAGGATGAACTTTCTTGAAACTCACACTAAAGTAGTTGAATCATGGGTGTCGAGTGGGATCTAATGTAATCATGCTAGTTTGGTGAGATGACTATGATCAAGAGGGATGGTCAACCCCCTAGGATCAAGATCCCATGGAAAACTGAACATAACTGCAAAAGATCACACAAGCGTTGATGTGAAAGGGTGAAGAGAGAGAAAAATGTTGGATCAAGCTTCGACTGTTTGTCCAGCTAGTTGTGGATCAGATCTAAGGTTATTTTCCAAAAGGAAAGGAATGTACTCACTCTGGGCCAATGAGACTTTCGATTGTCTGCCTGGTGAGAATGCCAAAAAAGGGTGAGAAACATATTCTTGGTTGGTATGCACTCACACATGCGCAAAGATGGCTATGGGTAAAGTCATGTTGCTAGTTGGGCTCCTTGATCAACCATACCAAATTTATACCTCCTAATAACTTTGATAAGGTGTCACAAAAGACAAGGGTGTAGTTCACAAGACAAGCAAAGCCTTGGATGCTTAGAACTCATGAAAAAGTGCAAGATGACACCACTTTCATGCAAGTTTTGTTATGCAAGGTGTCCATGTATGCACAATGCAAAGATGCAACATGTAAAAATGCAAAATGTAAAACGGGAGAAAAAATGTAAAAAGACTATTCCAAGGAGTCTTGTTTATTTCATATGAGGTATTTGACTTAGGGAACATTGCGTCTAATGTCTCCAAAAGAGGGCCTATCAAAGGATAGAAAATTTGAAACTTAAGGGATGCAGTGTGTCACATCTGGGCACTAAGAGGAATGTAATATGCTAAGATAAGTCACAATTATGAAGGAAACTACACCGAATGTGATCCACAAATTAAGAAAACACATCATGTGAAGTGATAAGGCTGCACTAGGAACCCGAGAAAAACAAAAAGAAATGCAACTGAAAAATAAAATAATGCCAATGTATGCCCCCACTTTAAATGAATTTCTACTGACCATTTTGTGAGTAATTACTTCAAAGTAGAGAAAGGAAAAATGGAAAAAGGAAAAAAAAAAGGACATGAGAGCCTACCTGGAAAGCCCTATGTCAAGTGATAAGTGTCCAAGAAAAGGTTGTGTCATGTAAAAAGAAAGAAAGCAAAGGAAACAAGGGTTTCCCCCAAAATAAAAAACCACAAATACATAAGGGATCTATGGATTTGGGTTTAGTATGTTCTTTTCTACAGTTTTTATTGAGAGAGCATGAAACTATTATCATTCCCCCAAATACATAGAACTAGAAGAAGACAAAGAGAGAGCGAAAGAAAATAAAAGTAAGAGTCAAATGTGGGTCAACATAGAAGATACTTAGGATGTCTCGATGCTTTGCATTGTCCCCGGAAGGACAACAAAAGAAAAAAGGAAAACAAAAAAAGAAAGAGCCTTGTTTTTAAATCAACATGAAGGAGACATTGTGGTCTCAATGCCTTGCATCATTCTCAAATGGAATAAAAAAAGGAAACAAAAGGGAAAGAGTCGATTTGAGTCAACATGAAGGAGACATTGCGGTCTCAATACCTTGCATCATCCCCAAATGGAAGGCAAAAAGAAAATAAAAGGAAAAGAGTCTATTTGGGTCAACATGAAGGAGACATTGCGGTCTCAATGCCTTGCATCATCCCCAAATGAAAGGAAAAAATAAAACAAAAGGAAAAGAGTACATTTGGGTCAACATGAAGGAGACATTATTGTCTCAATTCCTTGCATCATCCCCAAATAGAAGGCATAAAAAGGAAAGAAAAAAATCGAAAAGGAATGAACAAATATAGAAGAATAGAGATACATTTAGAATAATGTCACAAAGAGGAGGATCAAAAAAATTGACAATACGGGGAACACATGACACATAAACAAAAGGAAAAATAAAGCAAACTAGTTAGGGAAATGCTTGTCACTCAACAAGCAAGTCATCTTCCTCCCAATCTTTCTCATTATAAAACTGAGGAGTGCAACTAGTGAGAGGGACAATAGCGATCACCAAACTAGCATCAAGATCCATACTCATCCAAGGAGAATTTTCATGAAAGCTCATGGAAGAGGAGAATAGTGAGTTCAATGTTTGGTGTATCTCTCCATCTATTCTAGCATTCTCATTATCATCATCATCATCTAAGTTGAGGATAATGATTAGTATCAGTGGTATCATGCACGATTGGTGGTGAGGGAGGTAAAGGATTAGGATGTGGGGGTGGAGGAGGGTCAACAAGCATCGCTTCTAGTACAATTGGGTTATGATGTTCAATGTTTTCTTCATCACAAGATTGATGAGCAAGAGCATGGCGATGACATCTATGCTCTCTAGCTTCTTTATTCCGTTTTTCTTTCCTGTCAAGGTGTATGGGGGAAGAAGTGGGCTGGTCCATCATAGGTTTCTTATCATAAGATTAGGAGGGATGAGAGGAACAAAGGGTGTCTCATCCACTTTCTCCTTGGCTTTATACACTTGTTTAGTGCAAGGAGGTATAATGGAATTGTTGTCATGATCCCTCGGACTCTTGGATGATGTGCAAGAGGTTTCAGGTGTTGGTTGATGAGGCATGTCAGAGAGGTTGCAACATAGCTTCATCAAGGATAGGTGATTCCAAAGTAGAATGGGGTCTGTTGAAGAGAGATATTTGGGTATGTGCAGGACCATGATGGGCCAAAAACTGGTGATATTTAAGTGATATGATGACCCATGTGGCTGGCGACTTTTTTTTTACCCAAAATTGATGAAATGAAAAGGGTTTTTAAAGGAGATTCTTAGCTTTCCACCAATATAAATTATGATTTACTTTGAATTTAATAAATAATTATTATTCATTTTCTATTTGAATTATGGCTAAAGTCCTGATTGATAGGCTGATTGAAAAACATCTATAACTTTCAAACAATATCACATTTCTCAAGAATCCAAAACATGCGTCACATTTTATGCTTCACATACTATAGGATCAAAAAAAAAAATGAATTTCATGAAGTTTTGGCCAAGTTAAGGTGGTTAGACATATGATTTTTGATATTTTTTAAAATCTGTAATAAAGAAATCATAATTAGTTATTTACTTGGAAAAATATTACAAAAAAATATGCATCACATCGGGACATGAGTCCCCTACTTATATCTAAAATCTTATAATTTTTTTTTTATCATTTTATTGTGGTTAGGGTGGTCAGACAGACACCTACTTCTTATTTTTTCCTTGAAATTTAAGTACTACTACATTGAAATTTCAAATTTTCACCAAATATATGTATATTTTAAATAAACCTAGTAGTTTAGAAACTACATTAAATTTTCTAAAGATTCTATTCTTACATATTTTTGAAATAATATAGATAACTTATTCAAAATTTTACTTCAAGTTGCCTAACTCTGATTTTTTGAGTTTTTTTGCTACTTCAGGGCCTATTTTTTCCATGATGATTCTGCACAATACCCATTTCAATTATTTTCTTGGCTTTAAAATTTGTATAGGAGATAAAAAATAAATCTCGTCTAAGAGTGATGGCTTCCATGGGCTCAAGCCAAAAGGCTTCTACGGAAAAGTTACCTTTAGAAGATAGAGGATTGAAACCACTATGGTGAACAGTGAATATTTCATTAGCAATAGGGAACTTCACACATTTTTGAATAATTGATGGGACTGCTTTTATTCAGAAAAGCCACAGGTGGCTAGGTCACAAATGAAATTGGTCTAATTGTGGTATAATAGAGAATGTCACATCCAATGTCTTAGGACCTATCTATAATGGGAATGCAATCGATCCAATCATAGGGCACATGAAACCATTATGTATTTTAATCCATACTGTCAGTAAATTATAGACATCTTGAGGAATGTCATGTAATACCAAAAACTCTTCGGTAATCATGTTCTCACCACATGCGAGATCTATGAGTATCCCATTAGTGGGCTTATCATAGATTCTATCGGCTATGTAGAGAGGACCATCGGGAAGGTTTTTGAGAAAATCTTGAGATGTAAAGGTAATGTCAGAAGATGTCTTGGTAGTTCCCTTATGATGGATGATGTCTATCACACCCACCATCTCATCCATAGGGTTGACATGGGTGGCACTCAAAAGAAGATCAAAATATGCATGTTCTGTATCAACATTCATAACATCAGTTTGTGAAGTTTCACCAGCTTTAACAAATGAAACATTATGTTTAGGCATAGGGCTGGTAAAGATTTGTAAGTTTTGGTTAGGGGGTGCCATAGACTTATTGCCTTTATCACTGATGCCAACAATGGATAGACAACCTGAGTCAATTAGGTCTTGCACAAGGTGAAAGATGCTTGCATTATTCGATATCATGTTCGTTATGTCGATGAAAATAGTAGTAAGTAGCACGGAGTTATAAGATGGAGGTAATGTTTTATTGGGATCAAGTGTATGAATAGGAGGTAAGGATATCATTTATTGTTAGAGTAATTGAGTCATGGTGTTATGAAGGGTGTCAGGTAAAGGCATGAAGGTACGTTTAGGATCTTTATAATTGAAGGGCACATCGGATCTCACAACGACCACTAGGTTATTGGAAGGTGGAGGGGTTTTGGATGGATGATTAAATTGTGAAAACCCTTTGGTTGGTTTTCAGAATGGTTGAGAATTAGGTTGGGTGGAATCGTTGGACTTATCGACTCTACTAGAAGTGGATCTTGTATCATGACTTCTAGTGGAGTTGTGATAATCACAGAGCGCTTGACACAAGTGCATGAAGGAAGGGAAATTAGTGAGGGTGAGCTTGTCTTGGAGAGGTGTTAATAGGTTTTCAATGAACATATTTTGTAGATGGGTGTTAGGTATCTTAACATTGATTAAGGAATAAAGTGCCAGATAATGAGAGATGAAATCTAGTGTCTTCTCATTAGTGTCATGCTTGCATCTCATGAGGTCGGCCAAGGTTTTCTTAGGGGTCATATGGACTTGGAAGTGATTAATGAAGGCATCCAAAAGTTCATTAAACGAACTCATGGAATTTTTGGTTAGGGAGGAAAACTAGTCCAAGGTGACATCTTTAAGGGTCCTACGGAAAAACTTAGTTAGGAACTTGTCATCAAGAGAAAAGTCACTACATAATGTAGTATAGGAATTCATATGATTAGAAGGGTCGCCCTTCCCTTCGTACTTCTCAAATCTATGAATCTCTATTCCCTGTGGAAATGGGGTGTGTAGGATGTCTAAAGATAATGGATTACTATGAACGTAGTGAGTAGGGGAACCATGTTGGCTTTGGTTGATAGTGGATATTTGTTGTTGCATGGAGGTGACGGTGTGATAAAAGTTGTGTAATAAGAGAATCGATGTAAGTGGTATGAGGTGGAAGGTAAAGTGGTGATGGGGTGAATGTGGTGGAAGGGGAAGTGGAAGGGATAGTAATAGTAGGGATGGTGGAAGAGTTTAAGGGGTGTGATTCCACAAGGGAAGTAGGAACACTAGTGGGAAGGCCAAGGGAAGGTACCACGTGACTAATCGGGTGCACAATTGTTGTCACACTAGGAGATGCATAAGTGGGTATAAAAGCTATGGTTGAGCGGGGAGGAGTGGAAGGTCCTTCTTGTCCAACCATAGGGGTGGGTGAGTGATATACCCTAGGTTTGGAAGAGTTATGTTTGTGGTAGATTTTTTCTATCCTCTTTAGAACACTAAGGCCATCATCAGGGTCAAGCAGGTAGTGAAGGTTCTCTCTGGTGGGGATGGTGGTGCCAGATATATTCTCTAGGCATACCTCATGTCGAAGGTCAGCTAAATTAGCATGGATGTGAAATACATTATCATTTGGGAGGTCCTCAAGTTTGTTATCACCAAGTGTGTCTCCTAGGTGTAGGGAGTTGCTAAGGATGGTCTCTAAGCCTAGTGTTTTATTGTTAATACTAGGAGTTAAAGTATGAGAGATCCCAAGATCTACAACAACAGTGTTGTTGTTAGATGCCATGAGTTTAGAACTTCGTCTCATAATAGTATTAGAAAGAGAACACCAAATTCTCATACAAGGTTCCCTAAGGGTGGGGTGGAGACAAACAATGTAAACAAAAGAGACTAAACTGCTTGTAACTAAGATTCTGCAATAGAAAATGGAAATGAAAAACTAGGGAACTATAATGCAGAAAATGTTGTAAAATTGTGAGAAATCACAAAGTGAATGGTGCGAAAGGACTAGGTCACCTAGTGTGGTGACTTGGTCCCACTAGTGTTGTTTTTGAAAAATTTCAGAATTTTTAACTACATTTTATGATTTTTCTAAATTTTTGATGCAAATAGAGAATGGAAATGCATATCTCTTTGAATTTTCTTAATGAGAATGTAATGCAAAGTGCACTCTATCATGAAATTTCACTAATTCACTATTATACAAACCCTAGGATGCAAACAATGCAAAAATTTCAATGCAATGCAAGCAATTTTTCAAAGATGAAATGCAAAATTAGAAAGTTAAAAAGTGGTCTACAGTCGGGTTCACCAAAATGAACCACCAAAAATATAACACTAAAAGGGAAAGAGGATTCCCTTTACTAGGTCCCTAGGGTTTTTCACCTAGGAGCACTTGGTGTAGGAATGGCTCTCTTTCCACTTGATGGTTATGTTGTTTTTGGTGGTTGTATTCAAAGGAAGGATTGGATTAGGGTTGTGTAATGTGTGTGAGAAGTGTGGTTGAAAAATAAAATGAAATGATGCTAATCTAAGCTCTGAAATGTAAATAAAGCAAATGTAGACTAAATGCAAGCTAAACTATATGCCCTAAATGTATGCAATCTGTAAACTAACAGGAAGTAACAAAGAGTGTGCACCTGGAAATGGAATGTTGCAGATGAGAAGCCCCTGAATAATTTGGAATCAACCTAAAATCAGAAGAGGGACACTTACGCCAAGTTGGGCGACCTAGTCCTCCTGCCGGGAATCTTTGTTGGATTGGGTTTCGAGGAAAAGGGTACCCAAAAATATAAAAAATCTTTTTCAAGCTTAGCACAAGGACAAGGTCACCAATAGTAGCAACCTAGTCCTCTTGGTGCTTTTGGAAGATTTAGGGTCTGATTATGTGGATCCTAGTTGGTACTTTCCTTCTCTATAGTAGTCTGTGTCTGAATCTCTCGAAGATGACCTATAACTGATCTTCTTGCTCCTCCTAGGGTTTTATGTCTTGATGTGACTTGAATGGAATGTTTGTAATTTCTCCAACACTTTGAATCTTGTTAAATTTGAGTACAACCTGTAAAACACATGAAAAGACAAAGAGAATGTTGTGGTTAGGGAATAGAGGTTTGACTAAGTCAAAACCCTTTGATGGTAACTTAAACCCAAATGAAATAGAAATCAAAGGATAGATGATTGAATGATAAATAATTAGAATTCTCACCAGATCCTTTGTTGTTGAAGTTTGTAATATGGAAGAACCAACTCCAATGGAGGTTGCTTCTGATTCCCTTGTGCTTGATTTTTTGCTTGGGAAGCTTGAGAGCAAGAATACTTGTGAGGAGATGCAAAAATGAGCTTGGGAGAGAGATAAATGAAGGTGAAAACCCTTATTTATACAACATATTCCCTAATTTCCTAAAAAAGAAACATGATAGGCTGACAGTAGAGTTTTGGAGGAAAATTCCCATTAGTTTTTTCTCTAAAATTTGTTTTTTTTGTCAAAAGGGACTAGGTCTCCCAAGGTGGTGACCTAGTACACTTGGACAATTTCAAGTGGTGGTTGTTAATAAAATGGTGATTAATGGTGTTTATTAGGTTTGCCTCCCAAAACACACTTAATTCGGGCCTAAAAGTACACAAAGGGGACAAATTAACATAATAAAAGGGTTAATTAGTGGATGATAAGCCAAGGAATAGTTGAAAACTCCTTACAAAACTTTACAACACTTTGTCACAAGGCGTGAAAAGGGGTAAAGAGGGGTTTTTTAGGTGAATTATGTTGAAAGGGTCTTTGAAAAGTGGGAAGATTTGTTACAACACTTCATAACACCTTAGTAAAACACTATTAGAATGTTGTTGATTTGCAAGCATTCAAGACTAAATCAATGAAAAACAAGGCCAAAATCCAAGGGAAAAGGCCAAAATGAGTGAAAAAGTGTCAAAGACTACACTTTTTGGCGACACAATAACACATTAAAAATTAACTCTTAATAGTAATATTATCATTTTTATTTTTATTATTGTGCAAATATAGATGATTTTAATTTTATCAATATTGTATCAAAGCCTAGGAGATATTTTGTGGGTGGTGGTGGTGTTGCTTTCTCCATTGTTCTATGATTTTTCTTGTATTTAACATTTGTTGTGACCAATTAATTTCTATAACAAAAACATGAAGATCAAAAGATGCAATATTTTTTTGTACAAAATTTATTTAGAAAAAGGCATAGAGGATCTATTGACTTTAAAGGTTTTTTAAATTCCAGACCTTGAAATATCTCCCATGTTTAATCATTTGACCCATGAAAATTAAATTGATTATTAAAAAAATATATAAATGGTTTTATTGCAAGATAGTACTAGTACTTTTTTTCTACTTCCCTATGCATCAAAAATATTTGGAAACCCTTTAACCCAATTGTTTCATGTCATAAACCTTGTTTTTGAAGTTATAGCCACTTAGCATTGCATTTAAAAACAAAATTGGTTTTCATCAAATCTTTTGATTTAATATTCTTTGTGGTCAAACATAATAAAATTTGAGGTTTTCAATATTCTGATACAGGAAGCCCATATGAAATGGAAAGAAAAAACTAAGAGGGATAGTGTTTGGCATGTAAAAACCTCTTTTTTTAGCCATAAAAATTGGTTAATTCTAATGTATCATAGTGTTTTAGAAAATTATCATCCCACTCTTAAGTTCATAAGAACTTCGATCATTGATATTCTTTGAGAAATACAAGATGTAACACCTTGCCACGTAACCCTAAAGGAAGTTGCAGCTAACTACTCAAACACATAATTTTTTTTTTTTTTTAAAGTACAAATAACATGCAAGTTCACTACCCATTGCCAACAACCTCTAAGATTACAAGATTGAGATTACTTTAAAACCCCAAAAAAAAACATGAATGAATCGATAACATCTATCTACTTAAGATTTTAAGAACACATACATTCCATACGTGATAAATTACATCATAACGATAAGAGATACAAAAATATTTCAAATAATAATAATTTAACAAAAGATTACATCTCTCATTCCTCAACTGAGGTAGAACCAAAAGCATGATTACATATTACATCTTCCACCTCGATTACAAATGAGGGGTAATAAATTACAAGAATCAACTGAAACTAATATAAGCATGAAAAGTAACTAGATCCCATGAGCTCTCCCAGTGGAAACCTCATCAACACGAACAAGGAGAAAACTAAATGGAGTAAGGTGCATGTTCCACCCAACCAAGTGGTACCCGAAGGCCAACCCCCCGTGCTAGGAGATAGTAACAAGGATCCCAAGACAAACCATCTACCTCTAGTCACAAGCTAAACATAACCAAACTTAAACAAATAAAAATGCATCACTATCACAATGGTTACAATGCTTCTAGAGTTAACAAATCAATCGCATTACTGATACAAACATACTGTTGACTTAAGAGAAGTGTCATCACAATGTTACATGGGATATCCTGGTAAGTCTTCCTAGGTCCCAGCACCCATCTCGGGATCTCTTGGAAACCTCTAACGACTCCCGACCCCTCATGCAATCCAATGCGGAATCAATTATCTCTCGTAGAGACAATAGAATGATCTTTCCATTCTAGGCCTTCTCGTCTCATCCCAAGTCTATGTAAGCCCTTGTGTCCATGAGCGAGGAACAATTATTCTTTTTAAGTGTTTGATACTATCCATTCCTCTAATAAATTCATTTAAATTATCACTGGATTAACTAACTCACAATGAGTTACCTTGGCAACACTTTGTGTGTTGGCCCTCATTGCAAGCCATTCAACTAAGACAACACATGGAACAACTCCACAACCCAAGGGCATACTAGTGCAACTTAAGGATATTAAATCCCTATCCACCACATAAAGGCAACACAATCTCGTTTGTGATAACTAGGTAATTAACTAGATACAATTATACGCACTACCCAAGGCAATTCCAAAGGTTGAATTTCATAATACGACAACCCCAATTAATTAAAAAACCCATTTGGAAGACTTATTAACCCTCTAAACAATTTCCCTCAAAGAGAAAACAAAAGAAATTTACAGCTAAAAGAGCAATTTGAACAGGAATTAAATCTACTTTGGAATTCCTAAATCAACTTCCTTTAATAAAACTCAATAGTTTATTACCTTAATAAAACTAATTTAATAATGTCTCTTTCAGACAAAGGATCAAATTTAAACCAAATATTTAATTCCTAAATTTCTTTTAATTAATAATAATAAAAGAAAAACAGTTACTTCTTCTAATAAAAATATATCATTTTAAAATAACCATTTCTCCTTTTCAAAATAAATAATTTAAAAATCAATCAATTCGTCTATTAAACATATTACTTTTAAATCCAATATTTGTCCTATCAAAATATATTATTTAAAATAAAACCAATAACTTGACGAACTAACATATTATATTAAAATCTTCAAATTACATTTGAAACATGCTTTTTTTTAAATTGATAATTATATATATATATATTTAACACATTATATTATTAACATTTCCAAAACCACAATATAATAATAATATATATACATAAATATACATATATATATATGCATATAAATATATATTGCTATATACTTATATATATTAATATATATATATTATATATATTTTAATATTAAATATTTTAATATTATAAAATATAATATAAAAAATTATATTTTATATATAAAAAAAAATTTGATGAGGTCAACCCACGTAGGGTTTTTGGGGAGGCTATGTTTACACACAGTCATCCCTTGTGGTGGTGGCGGTGGCTAGTGTGGGTGTGTGCTGGGTGCAGCTCCCCCACAATGCCTCCCATGGGGGAGGTTGTGGGGTGAGCCCCCAGTGACCCCCACCAACAAAATTTCAGATTTTCTTTTATATTTAAACAAAAAACGTTTCACAAACCCTACGGATTTAATCCGCCTAGAAAAAAATTTAAAAAGGGTTTCTTTTTTTTTTAATATAAACATTTTGACACAAACATATATAAATATATATGTTTATATATATATACTTCAAAATATATATATATATATATATATATATATATATATATATATATATATATATATATTATATATAGGTTTATAAAAATTATAAAACCAGTAGAGCAATAATTTTCAAAATGATCATATACAGCCAAATATAAAAAAAAAATTCTCGAAGAAAATCATTTGCAAACATAGTTTTTTCCCAATTTCATAAGATATTTCACATGGGTTTTCTCAACATAATTCCTTTCTAAGTTTCTCAACAATTATTTTGCAAACAACATATCAAAATATATGAATCTTTTCAAAATTAAAATTAATTTAAATAACATGAACCTGGTGTCCACAAACTTGAGAGGTTTCCAAATGGTGCAAAGCCTCTTCCACAAATTCAAGCTCCTTCCCAACCATTCAACTGAGCTTCTCCAAAAATCTAAATCCAAACACCCAATACCAGAATCCTTCTCCTTCCTCCTCTTTTCTTTCCATTTTCATGGTTATAGCCAAAACTCTATGAAAATAAAAATAATAAAAAAGAAAGAAATATCTCTTCAACCACCATCATAAATTTTGAAAAATAAAATAGAAAATATCTCAAATTTCTTTTCCATTCAAATTTTTTTCAAAAATGCAAATTAAAACTTTTTTTCAATTTTCAAACTAAATTTCTATCAATTCCAAAATAACTTAATTCAATCTAATTAATTTAATTAATTCAATAAAATAAATCTAATCGAGGATTAAATTATTTTATTAAATTAAAATTAATTAATTAATTAAATAAATAACATCTTCTAACACAATAAACCAAATTACTTTAATAAAAAACTTAAATACTTAATGCCATTATTTTTACCTTTTCCAACTTGAAATTAAATAATATCAAGGCAAATTCAACAATATTAAAACAGCCAGACCAGACTTAAAACCAACAACACACTATGACTAGGGTGATGACTTGACTCGGGAAACCTAGCTACTATCTCCCAATCAAATGTCATTGGGCAATGGACACACTCAGACCCGTGGAACCAAGTGGAGTCGATATCCTGTACCTGTAAACCTTAGAACAAAGAGTATATCGAACATGCATACATATCATAATAAAACACATCGTGAAGAGGAAATTGCAGGGCGCTCGTAAGCGAGTGGTGTAATTCCATCCCCTTCACCAATACAGTGTTACAAAACTGACGAATCTAACATCAATAATTAATCAAAGGCATAAAAACAACATTAATTTAAATATCATCTATGCTAATCTAAAGCATGCCATAATGATAACATCAAAATATAACATTATGTCGCATTACAGTTAGTGATCAAATAGTAATCGAGTACCATAGTCAAATTACTAACAGAAAATAAAACATAACGAAAAAGAACACTGTCTGATCAAAAGAGAGAAATGGAGGGGTGCTACACAAGATCATAACATAGTACATTCCAACTAGTTTAACTTTAATATTTGGGAGCATTGAAATCTATAATATTCGATAATGTAAGAAGGGTTTTCTATTGTTTTTTATTATTTCCAACCTTCAAAAATTAGACCATGGTAAGAGATGAGGGAGACATAAGTAGTTAAGTTTTCTTAAGGTGAAAGAGCACTAAAATATTTTAAATATTTACTGGTGCTTATACAATAAGGAGTTTGGGTATTTTTTATGTATTGGAAAAAAAAAATGGCAATATTTTGTCAATAGGTTTATATCAATTGAAACTAATATCTATTTTTTTTTTTAATTTAAACATTGCTAAAAAATACTTTTAATTTTTACTACACCTAGTGGGGCCTCAAAAGCATGACATGTAATATGAAATGGATAAAATGTAATATGATTAAATAGGAGGTTGAAGGCATCAAATTTTTTAGGGTTTTCATCATTTCAAGTGTGCTCATAATTTAGAGATAGTTCTATATATGATTATAATATGTTTTTTCTCTTTCCTTTTTTTGATGATGAAAAAATTGAAGAATGCATATATTGTGAATATTTTTCTTGAAGATAGAAATGGATCATGTGAGCTCAATATGGATTGTTATCTAGATAGTTCAAGAGTATGAATTTGGGAAATTATATCCTTATAAGGGTCACAAGACAACATGATGGAGAAATTGATTGCTGTTCAATAATTCTCTGACTTGGGAGTTTAGGAAGGTAAGTAGGAGATATTTTTCACAGCGTGTCAAATTATGATATTGCTATCAGAATTCAACCATGTAGTTTTTGAGTCAAACTCATTCACCCATGTTTCATGAGGAGTAGTTCACAAGAACCCATCTCTCATGATAATGAATGGTCCACTTAGCACTGATTGCATCTAGGCGATGCTAATAGAGGTGAAGCACTGGGCCATCCCAAGAGGTCACCTATCCCAGTATTGCTCCATCTCAAGCGTGCTTAACCACGAAGTTTTTTCCAAGGTTAAGCCCACTTAGCTTGCAACCCCATTTGGAAAATATTTAGCAAGTGTTGTGCCTTATGAACCATTCATTATAGACCCCCTTTAGCTCATTGATTGATAAGTAGGAGATATTTTCCAAGGAATCTTGATGGACCTACACTTGGTTTACAATTTTATTTTTTCAAAGAAAAAACTTCTAAAGAATATGCATTTGTTTATTTCAGTCAATAGTTTTGGTTTGTGGAATGTAAACCTTAAAGGGGAGTGTGGGAATATTAAGGTATATAGTAATAAAGTCACCTTAGTGACTTTTTTATTATTATTGTTACTAAATAATAGATTGCCTTCTCCTATGTTGGTTACTTTAGAAATTATGATGGAGATGATTTATAAAATCCATAATGTAATACATTAAAAATCAACTCTCAATAGCACTATTATAATTTTTTTTTATTACCATTCAAATGTAGATGCTCTTGACTTTTCCAATAATGTGAAATATTATATAGAAGGTTGAATAAATAATGTATAGTAATATTTTATATATGATTGGATGATTATTGAAGCATACTACATGAAATTAATTCTCAATTTGTATTATAAACGATTTGGATAATAATTATGTAGAAATGTAATTTGTATCTATTAAGGAGTTAAGATATAATACCATCTCTATAACATGTAGACAAAAAAATAACACACCTTTTATTGTAATTTTGAGGTGGATTTTGTAGTTATAGTTTTTCACAACCTTGCATGTGTGTAATGAATGCAATATGATAATTATTGAATTGAAATAATAGTTATTAAATTCAATTAATTCTTTTGTAAAGAATAACTAATTTTTTTACTGAATAGTTGGTGAATATAATTAAACTTATAAATCTATCATTGAAACACTAGATAAAATAAATGATATCAAAATAATGTAGTGCTTGATCAATTATATGTATAAATATCTTTCTATTAATATTAATTTAGTAATATTTTTTATTTTAATAATATAAGTCTCCTTAAAAATATAAAGAATTTAAAATTTAATTAAATAAACTATTAAAATTACAAATAATTTTGAAATTTAAAAATAAAGAAATCCAAATATATTAAAAATGTAAATATAAAAAATATTTTTAATTATTAATATTATTGAATATTAATTTAAAAAATATTGACAATAGAGAAAATAGATAGTATTAAATTGCTTTCAAAGACAAAATATTTTCTATATAAAAGGCATCATAAACATAGTCAAAAGCATTTGCTTCCCTCATTCATTGTTGTCCTTGTAAAGAACGTAGTATTGTTATCTATTACCTCATGTCCCCATGCGGCTGCTTAGCTTATTTTGGCTAGTAGGCACTGCTCAACTTATTTAGGAGTTATTTGTGGAGCTGATGGCCCCATGAATGCTTAATTTTTCTGCTTAGTTTTTGGCAGCCAGCTTAAATTTGTATTAATAGTATTAATATTAATTTGTACCAAAAAAAAAGAAAAAGAAAAAATAAAGCAAATCTAAAAATAGAGGGAAATAAATTTGTGGAGCCACATGGATTTTTAACAATATGCAATTGCTGCTTATTTCTAGCCCCCCCTTTTTTCCCACTGCTTATTTTCAATTCCTAAACAATAGTTGCTCCATTAAAATAGGAAAATATTCTAAAATTATCCTTTTCCAGCAATAAAGTTTATGCATGGGAACACTTCCGCTGCTTAAATTTAAGAAAAAAATGGAGTTAAGTAGCCACATGGGGACATGAGGTTACTAAAACATACTAAAATAATAAATAGTGAAATAGGCAGAGGCCATTATGCTGGAAAATTTTATGACAATAAAAATTCTTCTTATTCAAAGCAAGGTGGCAATTATGAAGACATAGCTAGAGAACTACTAAAATTGAAGAAGTAAGATAATTAAATATAAAAGCAATAATAACTTTGTAACTATGTTCTGACAGTAGACGAACTGGTAGGTTGTAAGAAGATAGTCGTTAGATTGTCTTTTTCCATTTCCATCAATGGCCTTAAAAGCATCAATTTCTAAAACCAATCATTCATTTTGGCACTCATCCACAATTCGTACAGTCACATTTTGACCTGTCGAATCATTTGTCACCTGTGACAATTCAAAATTAATTAGGGGAGAGGACCCAATACCTGAGCAGGTTCCAATAATTGTGAATGTTCATGTGATATTTTGGTCCATTAACGGAACATGTATAGACTAATACTTGAACATTAAAATATCAAGTTTTATACATCTGTGTGTTAATAACTAAAATATAATTAATCATTCTAAATATATTATATATATATATATATATATATATATATATATATATATCATTGAATTATTAATATTTGAACAACTAACCATTAAGTAATATTAAAATAAGAAACTAATGTCATTAATTACATATTGAATATGGAACCAAATAAAATGATTTCCAAAAAAACTTCAAATTACTTCTAAAAATGTAAGAGAACTCATATAAATTATTATATTTCAAAATATGTATAAGTTTACAATATATTAGTTCAAAAACATAGACCAAATAGTCAAACCATTACATGTTGATGTATAATAAATAAGCTAAAATTTTCAAATTTTGGATCCCAGCATGCCATAAATGAAATAATGTATTTCTTGCCATTCATCCCATCCCTCATAAATTCTAAGGTGTACATTCCTAGCCTGCAAACTTCAGCTGCCTAGCTTTCAGAGTTCAGCCACCCAATTTCTTGTACCTACAAATAGGAAACACACAGATCTGAGGCTCACCATTCGAATGAAATCAAGCAATCAAAATGCAAAGATTTAAAATTGCCTCCATCAATCCACCCCATCACCTCTTTGTCCAATTAAAATGCATGATTTAAAATCCATGGATCAAAAAAAATTTAAAAATCTGGAGGGAAGAAAACTATAAGAATAACATACGATGCAAGAAATCCATTTAATTTTTCACTAAAGACAATTAATACCTATCCACCATATCAGACAAGGCATTCCTATAGTTTTCAACAATTACTTCTTTGCAAATTTATCAGACTGCACAAACCAACCATTTTCTGCTATTTTTTGTCGAGGTATTTTATTTTTTCCTTCTATGTATTTTAACACAATTTTACAGTTCATTATTTTTACCTTCAATATATTTTAACGTAGTTTTTCAGTTCATTCCTGTAGTTGTAAGAACTGAATAGTTACATACTATGATCATATATTAAATTAAATAGTAGATACCTTTATGTAGGATACTTTTTATTTCTATATATTCCCAAGTGAAATATCTCTACAATTTTGATATCTCTATTGTGACATCTTTTCAGTCCTTGGTTCTGATCATTTGACCTTTTTAGTTTAAGATTGTCTGCAATAATCTTTAGGGTTTATTTTGTGATGGGGTAAAATTTCCACCCTAAATGCAACATTGATCTTTCAAATGTGCAATCAACATTCTTAGTTTAGGTTGACAATTTCCATTTTGACTTTATATGAAATTCTTGGTGCTCAATGTTCCTCATTTGAAATTATTAGTGTTAAGTATCCTCATTACTCTTGAGGGTTTTGTGGGTTAAGTGTTAAGGGTTATGTACATATTTGTTAAACATTTTCTAGGCTTCTCCCATAAATTTGAACTCTAATCTGAATACTTGATTAGAAATAGTTCCAGAGCTAAATAAATATTGTTGATGGTGAAGATGACACAAACAACGTTAAAATGGAATATTTCTACTCCATTTCTCCTGAAAAAGAAAGACAACATATAGTAGCCTAACTCCCAAGGTCCTGGTAGTTGGTTCTCAACTGCCTGGTGTCACTCAACCGGTTCATGCAACTATAATGTTCAAGGGGCCTATGCTGGTAACAAAAGATTCAAGCAATGACTCATTTTTCTCGACTGCTTTAGTAAATCAATGGGGTTTTCAAATAAAAGAAAAAGATAGGACAAAGGGGTAAACTTGTAAGCATGAATCAAATTTATCTAGTATCTGGACATATACCTTCAACAATGAATGTTTCCTAACAAATTATAAAAGCATAAGATGACACAATCTATAGCACAATCTATACTACTGCATACATTTTAGGTGCTTAATTAACTTTGCAATTACTCTTCACAAATATTTCAAGGGTTTCAAAACAACACGCATTCATTCATCATCAAGATTATAGATCAACATACTTTTTAATAACTTCAACTCAATGACAATCTAATAAGATAATCATTAAATCTGATTCCTTCAAATGACTTTCATCATTCAAAAAACTCTTATGTTCAGCACAATCACTGCATACAGATAGATTATCACTTATCAACCTTATCAAACAAACAATTTAATTCTAAATACCATAGTTCGAGAAAACCTGTAATTCTATTAACTGTAAAAGATTAAGTACACTGTATCTCTGTAAAAATCACTACAAAATTCTATCTCCTAGCATTAGGTAAGCCAATCCAATTCTCAATTACCCGACCCTTACAATATGATACCCATCAGGTATTTATAGATATACAAAAGTTCGAACTCTACTTGTAATTTTAGGTTATCCACCTTTTTAGGATCTAAACTCTCTTGGAAACTCAGATCAATTTGATCTTGAGTTCTTACATTTAAACATTCAGTCTTAACAAAAAATAGAAGATAGAAGAAAAGAAAAGAAGTAATGCACCCCCAAGACTATCAGTGTTGTATGCATGCAACATGAAAGGAAGGAGAACATCATGTATGTAGAGACTCATGCATGAGAAGCTGGATCTGCAATAAACTCATCATAGCTGGTGAAGACTTGCTGTAATGTATCCATCTCTAGCCCATCAATCTAGCTATCCTCAAACTTGATTCGATCCAATTCTGCTGCAGCAAATTCCGTGATACTTTTTATTTTTATTAACTCTCCTAGCAAATTTTATCTCTTCTTTGACCTCTACTAGTCGATCTAACATCAACTTTCCACCATCATCTTCTTTTTGCATAAGTCCTTTGAATCGTTCATCCCACTTTTCCTTTATTTGATTCAAAGACATGCCCTCTTTTGTAAATGCATATATATCTAAAATAATGGCAATGACTACTTCTAACTCTTCCAATTGCTTAGTCAAATTATTAACAGTCTCTTGAATTTCATTCTTATGCTTACATAAAAAGTCAGTCCTAAAACAGAGTATGCGAGAAGTTTTCTTCACAAAATCCTTGTTATCTTCCTCAAGTATGGATTGTTCCAAAAGAGTAGCCAAAGGCAATATAATAACTCTTTCTAACTTCTCACTATATTCTTTATACTCTTCTCCTTGTTTCTCCAATGCCTCAATGTATTGATACATTTCTTTAACTAACCCTTTTGTGTCTTTATAGGATTCAAAACTTTCTACCAAAACTGCACCTACTTCCCAGTTTAACTTGTCTACCCATCAGTCTACCATCTTTGCCTTAGCTTTTACCTGTACCAAATCATCTACCTCCTTTTTGCTTAACAAAATAGGAGTCTCAATGGTTGTTACCTGTTGTGATTTTGGAGAGGAGACACTCTTCAAGAATGAATGTAGTTGATCCAATTGAGCTTTAAGCTCATCCTTCTTTTGCTTATCCTTGATCATTCTTGACTTGGTTGTTGAAGCCACCACATCAATCAAGTTCATTTGCTAATTCCTAGTGGGCCTTCCCAAGTTGGCAGTACTCAATTGATAATCTATTAGATGCATGTCCCCTACCTCCTTTTCTATCATTGGCATGGCACATTCAACAACAATTTCTCCTTTGTCTGTGAGTCGAGTAGAATGTAGAATTTTAGCCTTCTTTTTAGGCCTCTCCCTCAATTCCTTTCATCATGTCCTCCCAATTGAGAGGTTGTGAAGGTATTACTGCCCTCTTTTGTAGGTCTAGTTTTAGCCATGTAGGAGCACTTGGAGCAGTAGTCATCATAGAGTAAGAGGGAGCAATAACTATAGAAGGTGGCTGCATATTTACCTGGGATTGAGAGTCAACCCTTGCTTTCTCTTGTTGTTCTTGTAGTATATGCATTTGCAAAAGCTTTTCAGCTTCTTCTCTATCCTTCTATTCTTGTATTTTCTTATTTTCCTCTTCTTTCCTCAACCTCTCTTCCTCTAATTGATTTCTCTCTACTCTTTCCTTTTCCAACCTTTCCTTTTCTAATTCTTCCTTCTCTATTCTTTCTCTTTCTAGAGATTCCCTTTCCAATTTCTCTTTTTCTAAGGCCTCTAGTCTTTCCCTTTCTAACCTTTCTGCCTCCAAAGTCTTAAGTTTTTCAGCTTTTGCTTCTTCTTCCTGTTGTTTCTTAATCAGCTCCTTGACCTCCTTTTCCTTCCTTATCTTTTCTGCCCCTTCCTCTTTTTGTCAAGCTTCTTCTACAAGTTTTAGTTTGGCAACCAAGATCTCTTTTTCCCTCTGGTCTCTTGCTTTCTCCTCCTCAAGATCATGGATCTTTTGTATCAACTCTAACTTGTCATTTTCTACTTTAACTTTAAGCTCATGTTCTTGTTGCCTCCTTTGCTTCTCTACTTCATCAGCTGCTGCCTTAATTTCAACTTGTTTTGCATTTAATTGTTGCTGGTGAACTAGAGCATCAGCTTGTACCTTATCATCCATTTCTTTTTGTTTCTCCGCTACAGCTCTTGCATCAGACTTTATTTTTTCCTCTTCAAAAATCTTCCATTGCTCTTCTTGTGTCAGAATCTGCTCAATATTCTCCTCTAAAGGCATGTTTTCTTGCAAATCCTTTTCTGACAGAGTTTCATCTGAATTTGTCTCAACTTCTAGAACTTCTTCCTCCACTTCTTTTCCCTTAGCAGCTTCAGCCATGGTATGAAGAGCTCCTTCTTGAATCTCTTTACTTTTCTTTCTTGTAAGTGGGGCTTGGGCTGATGATTCACCTAATGTAGGTTTTGAAACAATAGATCCTATTGGAACATCTCCTTCTTGTTTTTCCTCTCCATCATCTACCACCTCAAGTTCTATTTCTTCAATTTCCAGAGGAAGGAATTCTAATGGCTCTTTAGGAGGTGTCTTTCTCTTAATTCTCTTATATCCTTTACCATTTTCAAGAACTGGTCCTTGAGAAGTTTGAGCTCTTAGCACTAACCATTGCACACTTTTATCCAATACTGTCCTTCCAATCTTCTTAATATCAATTGTTTCTTCAACATCCCAATCAATTGGATCCAGGCTCTTGGTGCCAATGTTCAATGCTTCAGAGGATGGATCCAATACCATTCCATCATCCACCAAGGTGTCAGGAATGTTTTTTTTAACACCAAGCTCTGACATGAGTGAGACCGATAATCTTTCATAATTCTTCTTTCTTAAGTCATACTCATCTTGCCGATCACTCCAAAAGTCTTCTAACAAATTAAAATGTCTAGTGAACACTGAAGGTAATAAGGCATACATCTTCTTCTTTGGATCAAAATACTTACGAGCTATATACAATCCCAATTTCAACTGTATCAACTCATTATAGACCACCTTTGCTCCCTTCAAGTGTTGACAACTATATTCACCCAACTTCGTGGGAAATTTATGACATCCAGTTTTATGCTTAATCCCAAACCAAGCATTAACTCCAATAGCTTGATATACAAACTCCATTAGCACCATCCTATTACTGCAGCACCTTGGTAGTAAATGTGGATGGCTTTCAAAACAAAATAACCTGAAGTATGTAAATTCAAGGTATTGGATGTACCAACATCCCCATTCAGCAATGAACGCCATGGCTTCTTGACTTAACCGGTATCCTACATCTCCATTCAATTGATTGATGACCACATATAAAAATGCATCATTGACTCTTCTGAAATGAGTCTTAGCAACCTGAAGAGATAATTGGTCATAGTGCTCCCATACCTTCTTTTGTCCATCCTAGGCTCCCATTATGCCCACTCTGTTCAAACCTGGGAAAACACCCAACCTTACTGCGGCATATACAATGTAAGAAGTCATAAAGAAACACTTGGTTTCTCTGATCCTGGTTAACTGATCATGTATGGATTTAGAGATAATCATTGACCAATCAAACTATTGTTCTCCTTTCAAGATAGTCTGAATAAAAGGAGACATCCACTCCTTGAAGTAAAATGCATCCCTCTTTCCAAACACCCTAGACAACATCACAATCAACCTTTCTACCTCTTCATAGAAATTTGCCCTCTTTGGCTGATCTACAAGCTTAGTTAGAGATTTATTTTCGGTCTTCAACCACTTCTTGTTCAAGTGAGATTTATTTAATCCCTTATACCTACTATATTGCTCCAAGGCCTCTGCCTCATTTAATTGCACCAAGTTCTTTGGATCTGGAACATCAAATATACCTTGAAATGCTTGAGGAGTGAGATTAATAATCACATTATCCTCTGAATCCATGCATAGTCTTGTAGCAGGATTGTAAGCACTGGCTACTATCATGATTAACTCCGAGCACTGGACAGATATAGGAAATAAAGTGATATGAGCTAACCCAGAGCTAACAATTCTTTCCATAGTTAATGTAATATCCTTGTCAAATGCTTTTGAATAACACTCCTCAAAATTATATTGACCTAAATTGGTGTTAGTGATATCTGACCAATTTGATTCCACCTTGCTCACCTTCACAATCGGACTCCTGTGATTATACCTTAAGGTATAAGGCAGTTGTTTTGGTTTTAACTTCTTTGGTTTTGATACTACCTTTGATGTTTGTGCAGGCTGGTTTCTCCGAGCAACTTCCCCTGATGTTCCAGATATCTTTCAACTTTCCTACAAGCAAAACCTCTAATTAGATCTTTAGATATTATCATAAAACATACTTTAAAACCATACGTTTCATATATGCACCAGAGGCAGAACCAGGCAAAAACACAACCTAAAACAGTCTCTTTTTACAACACTGTCGGACTCAGAGCCAAAACTGATATAGAAATTTCACTAACAATGAACGAGCTCGGAGTCGGAATTGGGGAGGTTATCGGAACCGGGATCAGAATGGAAAACGGATTTGGTTTTCTTCAAATTTTCATTTCTTTCATATTCTATTTCCGTTTCGCTTCTGCTTCCGACTTGGTCATTGTTATTTCGACAGAAGACTTCTTATTATACGTAGAGCCGAAACAGGATGGAAATGGAATCGATACCTTTTGTAAAACATAATTCTCAAGTTCAAGATCGATTTTGATCCTGTCTCTGCCTAGGTTGACCAAGACATCATCAAAGATTTTATCATTTTAACCTATAGCTCCATAACTAAAACCAAGGTCGTATTAGATGAAAAAGAGGCTTTAAACATTATACTCATATGACCATGGGGAACAACTGAAACCTAGAGTATCATATTTTAATCATTTAAAAGTGATCACAAAGACCAACGATACCCTAATCTAACAAACATGATAAAAACTAGGGCACATATTTTAAACCTTGCCATCTACCAGAATGCAAAACGCGACAAAATCCTAAGTAACAAAATGATGAATTAATTAACCCTAACTCACTATAAATCTCTAATCTACCCTAATCACCATTTAAAACCTAAATTTATTCTAACTCACTACAAATCCAAAATAGCATGACACAATCACAACTAAAGCGTGAAAGCAACCGTGCCCTAAAATATAAAGAACTAAAAGTAAAAGTAAAAGAAACAAAGAACATAACCAGACAAACAAAATAAAACAAGACCCGAACAAACAAGCATGCCAAGAAACATGATTTTTTTTAAAACGACATCATTCAGAGCACTGGAAAACATATATACAAAACACGCAATAGTAAATAAAATGAAGAACAACAATAAGAGAAACCTACCTCGAATACACAAGAACCCAGCTAACCTTCTGAACTGATTCGCTCGCAACAATCTTCTCTTCCTTCAATCTTTTCGCACAAATGAACTCTGCCGGTGCTCTTTCGTGCTCTTCAAATCTCTTGATAATGATAATAATGACTCGTTTAATCCTTATATGAAGGTAAAACTAAAGATTTCTACCTACACAAGCAGCTATCATTAATGCACTAGCACGGAGTTAAGGCAGAGTCGGAACTAAAAGAGAACCAACACTTCACAACAGTGCGACTTTAGTCAAAAAAGTCAACGATCCAAAAAAATGGCAGGGGTGGAACCAAAATAGAAACTGATTCAAAACTTTTTGAGAAATTGCCAAACCTAATTCCAATTCTAGATCCGGGTCCACCAACTAAACATAAAACAAAACCAAAAACACAAAAAGAAAAACAACAAACCGACATAACAAAACTAAACAAAAAAAACAAAGACCAAAACCAAAAGTCAAAATAGCGGAGGCGGGAGTGGAGTCGATTATGATTTTGCAATTTTCGGTAAAGACTAAGTTAACCCCCACTCCGGCTCCGGGTCCACTGAAGACAAAACAAAAGAGATAAACAAAAGACTTTCAGGATGGGAACCAAAACAAGTTTCAAAAGAACTTTCAGAACCCAATTCAGTTCCGATTCCGACTCCGACAGAGAAAGAAGAGAAAAACAAAGTATTGGCAAAACAAGACTCCAAACTTTGTTTCAAAAACAACTAAGTACAAACATAACAAAGGGGGACCCATTTTGACCAAGGCAAAAGAAGGGGTGGTTATGCAAGGCATAACAAATATCACTATAAATCACCTTTTTCTAACTACGATGGTATTACATTATAGGTTGTTGGGACCATTAGGAAATTGAGGCGGATTTTAATACATGAGTGTACCTGCTGATCTAAACCTTTATGTGAGTTTTTTGTTTAGATTTGTTAAAATTAGTCAAGCTTGTGTTTGTCATACTACGTGACCTTTGCCAACAATATTTTTTTCTTGCTTGTCACAGTATGCAAATTTTATAAGCAATAAGTCTTTGTCTATTTAATCAATTCAAGTGTATTATTGTATACTTAATTTTTTTGTTTTGGAAACAATGTGTGCTTGGAAAATATCCATAAGTGGTTACAGTGCTTAAATTTTGATGGTGATCAAATTCAAAATATTTTTTTCAACTAGATCAGAAATAATGTCATTAAATCTGAAATGAGCATTGTCATGAAGTCTAACAATGAAAACAAGATAGGATTTAGACAACACTTTCTTGATTAATCTCATAGTGGTTAAAAACTGAACGAGAGTGTCAAGGGGTGCTCTCAAGATTTGTATTAATGTGTAGAAAAGTCTCACATAAAATTAACAATTTCCTTTTGATGTGTAGAAAATACCTTTGTATATATAAACATACACCTATATGTATTATGTTTATATATATACATAGACACACATATACATATACAAATATAAATATGTGTTTATATATATAAATACATAATATAGATAAACACACACACACACACACACACACACATGTGTGTGTGTGTGTGTGTGTGTGTGTGTGCATGTTTATGTATGTTTCTATATATATAGTAATCTTTTTAGTTCAAATTTAAATTATTAAATGACATTTTTCTCAAAATCTAGATCATGTTAGCAATTTTAGGAGGGTTTAATGGTTTATATGTATCTATAGGCATTATGGTAGTAGGAAAGAGGAAAAGTAAAAGAATGACCAGAAGGCCAAGGACCTTTTTTCCATAGGGAGTGAAATTACAAGTGGTTGACTCAGATGATGGTGACACTTCAACCAACCCACCTCAGGATAACATAGTTGGCGATCCAATTGTTGACAATGTTACAGAAACAATGGATGTTGCTAACAAATCTCAACAACATCATAGATAGAAGACTAAGAGAAATAATGGAAAGTGGACAAAAGAAGATATGAACCGTGCCATCAATGATGTTGAGGAAAATTTCTTTTATGTAAGAGTAGCAACAAAAAAATGGGGAATCCCTGCTAGCAATTTAACATATTGGTTGTCAAGATTGACAACAACAAAAAGAAAGGGACCACCAACAATCCTTTCTATAGAAGAAGAGTTGAAAATAGCTGACTGGTGCAAAGACTTGGCTTAGCTTAGTTGCGGATTGGAGGTTATTAAGTTGACATCAAATGTTGCTCATATTTGTCAAACAAGGCAAAATCCATTCAAAGATGGTTTACCAAGCAGATCATGGTGGATGGGTTTCCGCAAACATCATCCGGGATTGACCATAAGGATTGCAGAGGGTTTAGATAGTGATAGAGTTGTTCTGTTATGACCAAGCATTGTGGCAGATTTCTATGATAACTTAGACAAGTTATATAATGCAAATCAATATGGACCAACCAAGATATGGAATTGTGATGAAACAAGCATACATGCAAGCAACAATTGTGGGATGTGATTGATTGCAAAGTTGGGCAATAGAAGTGTGCCACATATTTTATCTAAAAGTAGAGAATGGATAACAATATTATGTTGTATTAATGCAATAGGTCATAGCATTCTAGGATTCTATCTTTTTAAGGAAAAAATACAACTAAAAAACTACATTGCTAATTTTGAACCAGGAGCCTGCATGGCAGCACAACCACATGCTTGGATGACCAAAGAGTTATTCTTGAATTGGCTGCATCATTTTGCTAGATCAATTCCAGGTGGGGCTTCACCCACAAACAAACATCTCCTTATTTTTGATGGGCACAAAAGCCGTGTTGTTTTAACTACAATCCAGGAGGCTAAATCTCTAGGTATTGATCTTCTTACACTTCCTACCCATACCAACCATAAATTGCAAGCTTTAGATGTAAGTTTTTTTTCTCCATTCAAGACATATTTCAAGTTTGAGAGGTCCAAGTGGATAGAAAAAAATCCACACTTAGAAATAAGGAGAATTGAATTGGTAGAGCTTGCAAGAAAATCTTTCAAACATTCCCTTGTGCCTAATAACATCATTGCAAGTTTTTGAAGAAATGGAATTTGGCCATTGAATAGAGATGAACACTGTAATGATATGAGACCAAGTGAGGCATTCACTATAGAAGATGATAATGAGCTTGCAAGAATTGCAAGAATTTTAAGATTGGTTGGTTACGAAGAGACTATTGTAGAACAATGCTTGGAACAAATGGAAATAGAACAATCAACAACAACCATAGACCTAGAAGAAGACATAATTTCACCAACTCATGTCATCCAAATGGAAACAGAACAATCAACAACAACAATAGACCCATAATAAGTCATAATTTCACCAACTTATGTCAGCCAAACACAATATGACATGAGCTTACCAACATAGATTGACCCACCAGATTGGGTTCAATAAAGAGAAAAAGAGTTAGGATTATAGATTGATTTGCAGGGTGAATAAATCTCATTATCCATGCCTTCTCCACCTCCATTGCCAAGGTCTAAAGTGATTCATTATTATGCAGATACATCAGAGTGGGATACTACAAATCTAGAACATAATGGAGTAGAAGACAATCAAGGTGGATGCAATGAAGGTTCACAAATTAAATATGAAGCTTTTGCAAAAAATGAAGAGGTGCTATGTAGTCAAGGATCCTTTAAAAAGTTTCTAAAGCTACCTATTGAAAGGGTTAGAAAGAGGTCTACTGCATCTAATTATAATACACTCAGATTGGGTAGGCAAGCTCAAATACTTACTGCAATTGATTTCATAATATTGCAGGAGCAGTAAGAAGCAAGGAAATTTGAACTATAACAACAAAAACCAAGGAAGAAACAATATATGGAGGCAAAAAAGCTTCATCAAATTGAAAAAATAAAAAAGGAATGAAGAGAAGAAAATTGAAATAAAACTAATGAAACAAAGGAGAGAGGAAGAAAGGCTACATAAGAAAAATGAGAGGGAATTGAAAAAGAAAAAAAGGCAGCTAGGTAAGAATAGGAATTCAACACATCCTTCAACGAGTTTAGGGGAGAGGAGTACTCCATCAACCCCCCTCCTTGAACATCATCAAAATTTAAGAGATATGTATCAAATTTTAACCCTTGCATATGTTGCTCTTACTAACTTCCAAGTTCTAGTTTAGATAAGAATCCAACACTAGATGCAAGTAGAGTAGGGCAACAAAGTACTCCGACAACCCCCCTACCTAAATATCATTAGACTTTGAGAGATATGTATAACATTTTAACCCTTGCCTATGTTGCCCTTAGCTACATCCAAAAATCTAGTAGCCATAGCCCCCCTCATTCCCTTGTCAAACAATTTCAATTTTCTATCCTTTTAGAAGACCATATGTTTGGTCATCTTGCTCCTATTACACCTCATGTTGACTTAGCCAACCCAAAAAAAACTACAACAGATAGTCCTATGGCGGAGCTAGAATCATTCCCCGGCTTTATGGTGAATTAGTCAATTCTGCAATGCCTATTTTGCATAATTTATGTTCAATTTGGTAAAATGTGTATTCAGAAAATGTAATTTTTTTTGCAGACCATGCCTACTTTGCAATATCCATAGGCTGGTCATTTTGGAATGTTATTTTCTAGATGATGTAACCTTTTTCACAGACCAACCATGCCTGCTTTGCAATATCCATAGGATGGTAATTTTGGAATGTTATTTTCTAGATGATGTAAGATTTATTGCAGATCATTCCTATTACTTTGCAATATCTACAGGGTGGTCATTTTGGAATGTTATAATTTTCTAGATGATGTAACCTTTTTTCGCAAACCAATGCTACCTTGCAATATGTATCAGGTTGGTAATTTTGTAATGTTTTAAAATTCCATATATTGTAACCTTTTTTACAGACTATAACTACTTTGCAATGACTACAGGTTTCATCATTTTGTATTGGGTAAATGCAGGATCATCATGGAAAAAACAGGCCCTTAAGTGGCAAAAAATTTAGAAAAATCAGAGTTAGGCAACTTGACATAAAAATTTGAATAAGTTATCTATATTATTTAAAAAATATGTAAGAATAGAATCTGTACCAAATTGAATGTATTTTCTAAACTACTAGGTTTATTTAAAAATAATGATAATCTTCTATGGTGAAAATTTAAAATTTCAATGCAGTAGTACTTAAATTTCAGGGAAAAAATAAGAAGTAGGTGTCTGTCTAACCACCCTCACCACAATAAAATAATAGTATTTTTTTATAATATTTTAGATATAAGTAGAGAACTCATGTCTCGATGTGATGCATAATTTTTTGTAATTTTTTCCAAGTAAATAATTAATTATGAATTTTTTATTACAAATTTTAAAAAATATAAAAAACTCCTATGTCTAACCACCTTAACTTGGTCAAAACTTCATGAAATTAATTTTTTCTTTTTAATCCTATAGTATGCAAAGCATAGAATGTGACGCATATTTTGGATTCAAAAAATGTGATACCAATTGAAAGATATAGATGTTTTTCAATCAACCTATCAATGAGAACTTTAGTCATAATTGAAATAGAATATGAATAATAATTATTTATTAAATTCAAAGTAAAGCATAATTTATACTGGTGGAAAGTTGAGAATCTCCTTTAAAAAGCCTTTTCATTTCATAATTTTTGGGTAAAAAAATAGTCGTTTGCTACATAACCAACACATACCCATCATATCACAACTTTTTGGCCAAACATGATTATGTACATACCCTATTGTTTCAATTCTACAGACCATGAAGTGTTTACATGCATTTCATCTTGTAAAGTTTCAATTTTCTAGACAATGTAATCTTCTTTTGTAGAGAATGTAAAATGCCAATAACTGTTTGCATATTTTCTTATCATATGGAAGCTTGCAACAATCCAATTATCACCAAAAAATCTTGGGTATGTGCAGAATCATGATGGGCCAAAAAGTGGCGATATGTAAGCCATATGATGGCCCATGTAGCTGATGACTTTTTTTTAACCCAAAATTGATGAAACAAAAAGGGTTTTTAGAGCGGATTCTCAGCTTTCCACCAATATAAATTATGCTTTCATTTGAATTTAATAAATGATTATTATTCATTTTCTATTAGAATTACGAATAAAGCCCTGATTGATAGGTTGATTAAAAAACATCTATAACTTTCAAATGGTATCACATTTTTTGAATCCAAAACATGCATCACATTCTATGCTTTGCATACTATAGGATTAAAAAAAAAAAAATTGAATTTCATGAATTTTTTACTAAGTTAAGGTGGTTAGACAGATGAGCTTTTATATTTTCTAAAATTTGTAATAAACAAATCATAATTAATTATTTACTTAAAAAAAAATTATAAAAAAATATGCATCACATCGGGACATGAGTCCTCTACTTATATCTAAGAGCTTATAAAAAAATATTATCATTTTATTATGGTTAGGGTGGTCAAATAGACACCTACTTCTTATTCTTACCCTGAAATTTAAATACTATTGCATTGAAATTTCAAATTTTCAACAAATAGATTTTTTTAAAAAAAATAAATGTCTAGTTGTTTAGAAACTACATTCAATTTGCTATAGATTTTATTTTTACATTTTTTTGAAATAATATAGATAACTTATTCAAATTTTTACGTCAAGTTGTCTAACTCTGATTTTATGTCTTTTTATTGCCGCTTAAGGGCCGATTTTTTCCATGATGATCTTGCACATACCCTCTTAATGTCTTTGGATTCTTTCTAATTTATCTTTGAGGTTTTTTTCTGATTTTTCAAGTTCATTGCTTAAATTTGATGCTCCATTTGTGAATGGAATGCAATTGGTCTTTTCAACTTAGTACCTATCTTTTCCTACAATGTGCTCCACAATTTCTCCAAGAATCTTGAACTTGTAAATGAAATGATGGATATGACCAGCCTAAGAGTACCCACACATTAATGAAGAACAAGCTTGCTGGCACCTAGACATTGATATTCTTCTTGCAAGAGATGGGTATACATCTTGCCGAACCAGTCTGCCACAATAAGAATTAGTTATAAGCCCTTAATTAGGAATGTTAGTCTGCCCACAAAATCCATGGACCTTAATTAACCAATGGCTTAAATTTTCATTAATCCCACTTAAAATAAAACATTACTTGAATAATAGCACTAAACTAAGGACTAGGATTACATGCTAAAAACATAGGTACAATGTAGCATGTTGTGTCAAGGCACACAACAAGATTAATTATTCAAAATGTGTGCTTGCTTGCATCATATGTTCAATAATTTTCAACCTCAAAATTTTTAAATTTAATCTTCACTACCTTTGTATGTCCCCAAGCATGTAGCTTTATGCTTACGAGTGACCAACACAGCTATACAAAGGATTCTAAATGTTTCTTTTATAAAAAGATGGAAGAAAAAACCATAGAATCAATCCCCTAGAGAATATAAGGAATTCGATACTGACGAAATAAACCTTAGAATCAATCCCCCATATGGAAAATCCCTATGAACAAAAGTTGGCTAGTTTTGAAAAAAATATGAGTTGTGTTCTCTTTTTTCAGCCTACATGGCCTAGCCCGCTTCTATAATGGAAATTGCCTAATAGAATTTCACAAAAACAACATTTGCATAAAACTGATCGCAAAAAACCCTCAAAACAATGACAAGATTTTATGGATCTACACTTTAGGATAATTTGGAAGAAGTCTCTATTATAAAGATTGAATTTATGTCTATAAATTTCTTGATTTTGCAATTATGTTTCAAAGAATCACTTAATTTTCTACCCAGTTTTAATTTTTTTTAGCATAACACAATATCACAAGATGATGATAAATTCAAGAAAAATCGTAAATGAAACATACAAAAAAAAGGTAAAATGCCTCTAGAGAATTATGTTATTCAGATGGATAGTTGAAATTTCTATAGATTTTGAATCCTAACTAGATTCAAGCCAAAAAAAATTGTAAAGACCACAAAAAAATAGAAATTTCCATTAACTTAAAAATTAAAGCCATTACACAGAAAGATCGTGGAGAAATTTAAGCAACAAAAAAGAAATGGTTCGTAGCCTCATTAAGGTCATAAAAGACTTTACCAATTCCATAGATCCAAACTTTGATTGGATTTCGTCCATTGAAGAATCCTCTAGAAGATGAGTCATGTCTTGCACAACCCAAAATGCAGTGAGAAAACAAAAATAAAGCTAAATAATGCAATTAAAAACCACTATGTCCTTACTTTCTAGACACCTCTCTTCCATGGTTACTGTTGTCTATCTTGCTAGGTGACACGAAGCACTGTGGAGAAAGCATAGTGGAGTGATGGAGGTCGAAGAATTATGGCGGTGGCAACAATGAAACGTTAGTTAGCTTCAATTATTAGGATGGAAAAATTAGGGCTAGCTTTATTTTATTTATTCAGTCGTAGTTTACTATTAATTTTTAAATGCAAAATATACAAATTAACATATAATATATTATAGTTTTAAAACAATTAATAAATAAAAGTTTTTTATTTGTATTTACTTATTAATATTAGGATGTATAATTTATAATTATGAGTTATTCATATTAGAGTGTATAGGTAATTTACTTTCATGAGAAATTGGTCAACTATTGGCACAAGTGCATTCAAATATCGAGGGTGGTAATTCACTACAATGGGTAGGGGTTTAGAAAAGTGGTGTTTTGGATACTTTGTATGATTATGCATAATAGAGATATCAAAATTGCTCACAAAAACTTGAAACCTTAGTTATAAGTAGTCAACTAGTCAAAAAATATTCTATTAAATTTTTAGAATCATCCGACATCGAGAAGTTAGATTTCGAGAGACATGAAGTTAGGGTGCACGACTACTAGGTCCTTTCCCCTACACCTAGGTTAAACGTTATACAATATAAGCTAAAAAATTCTTAATATATTTCATGATATCACAAAGGTTTTATATTTAACAATTAATAACATGATACATTCTTGCATCCTATGAAGAGCTACTATAAACAAGATCTACAAAGCAACAAAGTTCCTCCCAAAAATTTCTAGAATAGTTTTGTTTTAATTTCTTGTGTTTGCTAAGTTTTAGCAATAATGTTTATAAAACAAATAAATAATAGGTACATAAAAAAGTTTAGGGAAAATGTTGGGATCAAATGCATCAAACAAGTTGGTATGTAATATATACCCAAATATATATCCAACCCAACATTTAAGAGCTAACTATGTTATGATGCCTAATTACAACAAACAATCGACATAGACCAATTCTAGACACCTAGTAGCACTCAGAAGAGTAGGGCAATGGCACATTTACAATGGAGTAAAAGAATGGTAAGTATGATAATATCCATCGAAACCTATCATTTTTAGATAGAAAGAATTAGCTTGTATATATTATATTGCAAATGCTTATACGAATGTAGAATATATTATATTTTAAACTTGTAGTTGTAATTGTAGATGTGTTCTAGGTGGAAGCAGTGTGTTCTCAATTGAAGAAATACTTCAAATATGTAGTGGTAACATTTTTTAAAATAATTTTGTGTGAGTAAATTTCTCATAGAAACTATCTAACATAATTTTGTAGATCTACAAGACATCATGTGGTTAGTATATTGAATGTCAATTCACCTTTTTCAATCATTTGATGAAATCTATGCATTCTTTAATCTTGTAATGGATTGAAAGAACCATGAAAAACACTGTTAGAAAGGAAAGTAGAGAATGTGTTTGAAAAATTAAAAAACTCAACAAAGAGAAAAGCAACAATATTTATATTATGAATTACTTATTCCATTATGAAAAAAAAACATGACTAAAATAATGATTAAATAACATTTTATTCTTAGCACATATAATATTTTACAAACATACAAATGTATATTTGGTGTGTTGTATACATGTATGCTAATTTTCTATTTTCAAATCTATATGTACAAGTTTTGCATCATTTATTTTATGTTCATAAAAATAATAGCTCATTCAGGTGTTGGAATTTATTAATTGCCCCTGAGCCTGCCGTTGCTTCACCTATCTGTCAGGAGCTATTTTTTCCTTTGCCAATTTTGGGATCTTCATCCCTGCAGCTTCTGACTGCTCATAATTGAATGAGGTATAAATTTTTGGATTCCTAATTAATGTTGGTAGGTAATTTTGAGTTTTAGAGCGAATGTTTGTGAAAGAAAAAAAGGAATGAAGGCAACATTGTTCTATCAGTTGGAGAATTGGAAGAAGTCAGATTTTGCAAAAGCAAGTGATTTGCAGCAAGAAGAAAAGTTGTAGCAGCAACACAAAATGTTCTTAGAACATTTTTCAGAGTGGTTGCTTAGAGCAGGATTGATCCTGATCACTCCATGTTTTCCAAGAACAATAGATAGTTCCAGTCGAGTTGTGATAGTGAGCTCTAAGTAGCTCATGTTTGTTTATGAACTGGTTGAGTAGTCTTTGATAGCTCCTAGAAAGTTGTAATAGGTAGTTTACAGTTTGTTTAAAGCTTTATGTTTTATCTATTTTCATTTCCAGCATTTTGAATAGAAGAAGGAAAATATTGCATGCCCAGTTTTTTGTTTGTCTCCATTGAGTTTTAGTTTATTATTTTGCATTTGGGTATTTCTAGTTTTTCTAGAAATCAGAGCAACAACTTTGTGTCTATCTTGTTTTATTGTATTTAAAATATCTACATGGTATCAGAGCCATAGGCCTCATTTCCTTGTGAGTTAGGGCAGCTATTTTGTCTGGGTATTTAAGTTTTTTATGTAGGAGACATGGCTGGAGATGAAGGAAAGAGTTGGCAGTAGCCACCATCCTTTAATGGACAGAACTATGTTGTTTGGGCCAAGAAGATGTAGACCATGATGGTTACAAATGATTTGTGAGATTTTATTACAAATGGGTTTGTGGATATCACTAACCTAGCCACATTTACAGCTCTCACAAATAACCAGAAGACCCAGTTGAAGGAGTAGAGAAAGAAGGATGCAAAATATTTGAGTTTGATCGAAGAAGCCTTAATAGAGGCCATATTTCCTAGAATAGTAGTAGCTGAGTATGCAAAAGAAGCTTGGGAAGTCCTCCATACCGAATACAAAGGGACTGATAAAGTCAGAGGTGTGAAGCTCTAGTTACATTGAAGAGAGTTCAAAGTTATTGAACTGAAGGAAAGTGAGTCTATTTTAGATTTTCACACAAGGTTCTCTGGTTTGTTAAAAAAGTTGAGAGAAAATGGAGAAATGATAAAGGAGAAGAAGATTGTTGAAAAAATACTCAAGTGTCTACCCATGAGGTATGATGCACTTGTCATTTCTATTGAAGAGGTGAAGGACCTCTCTACTTTGATAATGGATGATTTAATGGGTTCTCTTCAAACCCATGAGAAGCACCTAAAAAGTTCTACTACTTCTTCCCAAGAGAAAGATTTCAAAGCTCAGTCAAATGCAAGAGGCAGGGTGAGAGGTAGAAATGGCTCTCGAAGAGGTAGAGGCAGATTTGGACAAGGAAATGCTGGAGGACAAAGCTCAGGATGAGCAAACAGCCAAGAAGGAGCAAAAAAATCTCAAAACAACTCTCGAAGAGGCACGAAGAATAACGAAACTTGAGTGGGAGAAGTGACAAGAGAATCAGTGAATGCTACTACTATCATAAGTTTGGCCATTATGCGAGTGAGTGCTAGAAAAAAAATGGTAATCCACAAAAACAAAATGTTAATGTAGATGATTGAAATGTGGCTGAAGGAAATCAGTCCACAGCCTTCATCATGTGCAACGTTGGTGAAGAAGGCAACCCCGATGTCTGTTATTTGGAGAATGGTTGCAGCAACCACATGAGTGGTAATGAAAGTCTATTTTCTTTGATTGACAAAAATGTAAAGTTTGAAATTAGAATGGGGAACAGTGGAATAGTTCCAGTCAAAGGGAAAGGATCTATCATGATCCGCACCAAGCAAGGTAAGAAGAAGGAGGTTCAAAATGTGTTCTTTGCATCGGGGTGAAAGCATAACCTCATGAGTGTTGGACAACTGATCCAAAATGGATACAGAGTGCTGATGGAGAAGGGCCAATGCATCATTTATGACAAGAATGAGAGGTTGAAGGTGTTTGCACTGGTTGCAATGGAAAAGAACAAGATGTTTCCATTAAAGATTGAGACGTGTTTCTCATCTCAGTTTTTTGTTGCATCTCTCATGGATGGAAAATGTATAGCAATATGACAAGCAACCCTCAAGAGCACCATTCAAGACCCCTCTGAGCTATGGCATCTCAAGCATGGACACTTAGGCTTTTTTAGTTTGAGTATTTTTCCCAAAAATATAATGGTTGATGGTTTCCCAGGTATACTAGAGCCTAATGTTAGGTGTGAGGCTTGCATTCTAGGCAAGCAACATAGGCAACCCTTTCAATCAAGCAACTTTACAAGGGAAAGAGCACCATTGGAATTGGTGCACATGGATTTGGTAGGCCCTATGCAAATAAAATCCATTGGTAACAACAAATTTTTTATGACCTTTATTGATGATTTCAGCCGTAGGACATGGGTCTATATCTTGTAGCATAAGTCTGATGCATTTAATAAGTTTTTATTGTTTAAGACCCAAGCTAAAAAAGAGAGTGGAAACTTCATTAAGGTCCTAAGGTTAGATAGAGGAGGAGAGTATACCTCTAATTGTTTTGTGAATTTTTGCGAGCAAAATGGCACCAAGAAGGAGCTTACAGAAAGTTATACTCTACAGAAAAATGGAGTGGTTGAAAGGAAGAATAGGACCATCATGGAGATGGCAAGGAGCATGATGAAAGTAAAGGGAATCCCAACTAAATATTGGAGAGAGGTTGTAGCGATAGTTTTTTATTTGATTAATAGAAGTCCAACAGATGCGGTCCATGATAAAGTCCCATAAGAGGCATGGACAAAACGTAGATGGATGATTGAGCAATTAAGAGTGTTCGGTTGTGTGGCTTATGCACACGTGCCTAAAGAGAAGAGGAAAAAATTGGATAAAAAGAGAGAGAAGTGCGTCTTCACGGGTTACAATTTAGAGTCAAAATCCTATAGGCTGTATAACCCAGTCAACAAGAAAATTGTTATCAGTAGAGATGTGGAATGTTTAGAAGATCAGTCATGTGATGGAAAATTTGCTCCCAATCATTCCTGATGTTGAAGAAAAGGAAAAAGAAGTACAAAATGATGATTTAGTTGAGCCTGCAGTCACTGCAAATAGCTCTGGACGAGCTCCTGAAAATTTCAAAAATCGCTCCTGATCCAAACACAGAAAGGAAAGAAGGCACATGCAACCAGAGAATGGGTTGCAGAGAGTTGTCGACCACTCCCGATCACTTTGGAACCAGCCTATTTAGTAGAACAATAGCAACAGTGAGAGTTCAAACTCTACTCTCGCCTCCCTAACGCCATGAAAGACCAAAATTCTAAGGGAGATCTACCAAGATGAAAAGTATGATGAAGAATTTGATGAAAAAATCAATTTTGCATTGTTTTCTCATAGTGATCCAATTTATTTTGAAGAAGTTGTGAAAGAGGATAAATGGTGTGAGGCCATGGATGAGGAGATAGATGCAATAGAAAGGAACAACACATGGGAGTTAACTGATTTGCCTCCCAACAAGCAAGTTATTAGGGTGAAATGGGTCTATAAGACCAAGTGCAATTCCAAAGGAAGGATAGAAAGGTAGAAGGAACATTTGGTGGTTAAGGGGTACAAACAACATTTTGGGAGAGATTATGATGAGACATATGCCCATGTTGCAAGGATGGATACCGTGTGGGAAGTCATAGCAATTGCAGCCCAGCACAAATGGAAGGTGTTACAAATGGACATGAAGTCTGCCTTCCTAGATGGAGTATTGAAAGAGGAAGTTAATGTGGAGCAGCCATTTGTATATGAAGTTATAGGTGAAGAATATGAGGTGTATGGGTTGAAGAAGGCTCTTTATGGGATGAAGCAAGCTCCATGGTTATGGTACAACAAGATTGAATCATATTTGATGAGCAATGGCTTTAGCAAAAGCAATGGTGAGCCCACTCTTTACATCAAGGCATAAAAAGTTAATATTTTGATTGTTGTCTTGTATGTCGATGATCTTGTTTTTACTGGGGGTGATGATTTCCTCATTGCTGATTTTAAAGAGGCCATGAAAAAAGAATTTGAAATGACAGATTTCGGTCTCTTGATTTATTTTCTAGGCATAGAAGTAAAATAAATGCATGATTGTATTTTTATCTCTCAAGAAAAATATGCAAATGAGATCTTGAAGAGATTTAGGATGCTTGAAAGCAAGCCTACCCCAACACCAACAGCCATAGGTCTAAAGTTGAGCAAGGAAGATTGTAGCAGCAATGTGGATCCGACCATGAATAAAAGCTTGTTTGGAAGCTTGATGTATTTGACAAAAACTAGGCTGGATATAATGCATGGAGTGAGTCTGATTTTCAGATTCATGGAGACTCGAAGGGACACCCATTAGCAAGTGGCTAAGAGAATCTTGAGGTATGTGAATGCTACCAAAGGATATGGCGTGTTGTACACAACAACAGAAGAGTATGGCCTGGCTAAATACACTGATAGTGATTGGGCAGGAAGTTTGGATGATAAGAAGAGAACTTTGGCTTATGTGTTTCACTTGGGTTTGGGTGCTATCTGTTGGGCTTCCAAGAAGCAACCTATAGTATCCCTATCAACAGCTGAACCTGAGTATATAGCAGCAAATGCAACAACATGTCAAGCTATTTGGCTGAGAAGAATCTTGGTAGATTTGAGAGAAAAACAAAAGTATGGAGTAGTGATCTTTTGTGACAATGTTTCATCGATAGCCTTGACCAAAAATCTTGTGTTCCATGGAAGAATCAAGCACATTGAAATCAGGTATCATTTCATTCGTGAATTGGTTGAAGATGGTGAAATTAAAATGGAGTTTTGTAGGTCTAAGCAGCAACTAGTAGACATATTCACCAAGCCATCGAGCAAAGATAATTTTGAGCGCCTAAGGAGTAGTTTGGGTGTGTTTGATTTGGATTAGGTCTGATCCTATTTTGTTGGCTTAGGACAAAGCAGGAGTGTTGGAATTTATTAATTGCCCCTGAGCCTACCGTTGCTTCACCTACCTGTCAGGAGCTATTTTTCCTTTGCCAATTTTGGGATCTTCATCCCTACAACTTCTGATTGCTCATAATTGAATGATGTAGAAATTTTTAAATTCCCAATTAATGTTGGTAGGTAATTTCAAATTTTAGAGGGAATGTTGGTGAAAGACAACAAGGAATGAAGGCAGCTTTGTTCTGTCAGTTGGAGAATTGGAAGAAGTCAGTTTTTGCAGAAGCAAGTGATTTGCAACAAGAAGAAAAGTTGAGCAGCAACAGGGAATGTTCTTAGAACATTTTGTAGAGTGGTTGCAGTAATCAGGATCGCTCCTGATTGCTATGTGTTTGTTAGGATTAGCAAATAGTTCCAGTTGAGTTGTGATAGTGAGCTCTAAGTAGCTCCTTTTTGTTTATGAACTGGTTAAGCAGTATTTGATAGCTCCCAGAAAGTTGTAATAGGCAGTTTATAGTTTGTCTGAAGCTTTATGTTTTATGTATTGTCATTTCCAGCATTTTGAATAGAAGAAGGAAAATATTGCATGCCCAGTTTTATGTTTGTCTCCATTGAGTTTTAGTTTATTATTCCGCATTTGGGTATTTCCAGTTTTGCTGGAAATCAGAGTAGCAGTTATGTGTCTATCTTGTTTTGTTGTATTTAAAATCTCTACACCGAGCTAAACCATAAAAATAAGATATCATTTTCTTGGAATGGTTTAAAGGGTCTCATTTTGTGTCTTCTTCTATTTCTTCTATTAACATGATAACTATTTGTCCAATATTCACCAATTCTGGCCTTTTTCAATATTTTCAAGGGAATTTGGGTATAACTTCCCTACCATAGAGTGAAGTTAAGCACATCCAACAATGGAAAAGGGACTACCATAGTTACACCATGAAAGCAATAAAACAGTATGAAATAAAGTTGGGAAAGGATGTTTTGAAAATGCTCCCATAAAACTGTTTGCAAGTGGCATAGGGTGTGCTCCATTTTGTTGTTAGAAGTATGATCAACAAAAAGGGTTTTTATGTCAGGATTAGGCCTTGGGATTTTGCAAAGTTGATACTGCCAATTCAAACTTCAAAAATTGAACAATACAAACAAATTGAGGAAAATTAAGTTATAATTACAAAAGGATAATAATGTGCAATTGTGAAAGTGTATTCCTTGTATCAAAGTAACATAACATGAGAAAACTATTTTTTTGTATGCTAGTATTACCAAACTGAATAACACTAAAAAGCTAGCACCCCAAATTTTAAAACAGACCTATGATTGATAAGTGTCTACAACCAAGATGTATTAAGCCCAAGAAATTAGAACTTCTCTCGATATAGGGGATTAGCTTCTGTAATTTTTTTGAGTTCTAATAACGTGATGTTTCTAGCTAACTTGGCCTCCCCATACTTTCAAAGTTGTTCATTTTCTCTACTTCGTGTGAAAAAACATAATGTTAGAAAATATGAGAAGAAAATAAGCTTTTTAACAAAGGATTTTTTACACTCAACTATGTTTGAAAAGCTAATTACTAGAAGTTATCCAAATTGAGGAGTTGTGTAATCTCCCTGTATAGTTCCTTGTTGAATGAAGAAAATACTTTCAAGTTTTTTACCATTATTTCTACTGTCCTAGCTCTAACTGACCTGAAATCACAAGAATATGAAAAAATTAAAAAATCAATCTTTGACATATATTTTAGGTCTAAAGAATATAGCTTTGCACTCACGGCACATTCATACTTTACTTTATTAACATTGGATTTGTGGCATAAACTAATTCAGTATTGAATATTGTCTCTAACACAAACTCTTCTTTATAACAATCAACAAGAGATTTAGTAATACAAGTGGTAGGCATATGGGGTTAGAGAGCCATTTTGAAATCAAGGTACGGTGATACATAAATAAGCATATGGTTATATTATATATATTTCCATCAAGAGAGATGGATTTGGTTATGTTGGCTTTAAAACGAGTACAAATCTGATCAATCAAAGGATACAAAGGAATAGTTCCAGTCAAAGGAAAAGGATCTATCATGATCCACACCAAACAAGGTGAGAAGAAGGAGTTTCAAAATGTGTTCTTCACATTGGGGTTAACGCATAACCTCATGAGTGTTGGACAACTGATCCAAAATCGATACAAAGTGCTGATGGATAAGGGCCAATGCATCATTTATGACAAGAATGAGAGGACAAGGGTGTTTGCAGCAGTTGCAATGATAAAGAATGGGATGTTTCCATTAAATATTGAGACGTGTTTCTCATCTCAATCTATTGCTGCACCTCTCATGGATGGAAAATGTATAGCAATATGGCAAGGAGCCCTAAAGAGCACCATTCAAGACCCCTCTAAGCTATGGAATCTTACGTATGGACACTTAGACTTTGTTGGTCTGAGTATTTCTCTAAAAAATAGAATGGTTGATGGTTTGCCAAGTATAGTAGAGCTTAATGTTAGGTGCGAGGCTTGCATTTTGGGAAAGCAACATAGACAACCCTTTCAATCGGGCAACTTTACAAGGGAAATAGCACCATTGGAGTTGGTGCACACGGATTTGGTAGGCCCTATGAAAATCACATCCATTGGTAACAACAGTTTTTTATGACCTTGATTGATGATTTCAACTATAGGACATGGGTCTATTTCTTGTAGCATAAGTCTATTGCATTTAATAATTTTTTTATTGTTTAAGGCCCAAGCTGAAAAGGAGAGTGGACACTTCATTAAGGTCCTAAGGTTAGATAGAGGAGGAGAGTATACCTCCAATTATTTGGTGAATTTTTGCAGGTAAAATGGCATCAAGAAGGAGCTAACAACCAGTTATACTCCGCAGCAAAATGGAGTAGCTCAAAGGAAGAAAATGACCATCATGGAGATGGAAAGGAGCATGATGAAAGAAAAGGGACTCCCAACTAAATATTGGAGAGAGGTTGTAGTGACAGTTGTTTATTTGATTAATAGAAGTCCAACAAAGGTGGTCTGTGATAAAGTCCCAAAAGAGGCATGGACAAAATGTAGATGGACGGTTGAGCACTTAAGAGTATTTGGTTGTGTGGCTTATGCACATGTGCCTAAAGAGAAGAGGCTAAAAATTGATGACAAGGGAAAGAAGTGCATATTCATGGGTTACTATTTAGAGTCCAAATCCTATAGGCTGTATAACCCAGTCAACAAGAAAATTGTAATCAACAGAGATGTCGAGTTTTTAGAAGATCAGTCATGGGATGGAAAAATCACTCCTTATCGCTCCAAATACCTCCCAATCATTCTTGATGTTGAAGAAAAGTAAAATGAAGTACAAAATGATGATTCAGTGGAGCTTGTAGTCGCTCCTGACAGCTCTGCAAGAGCTCCTAAAATTTTTAGAAATCGCTCCCAATTGGTCATAATCGCTCCTAATCCAAACAGACAAAAAGACAAGCATGCACAAACTTGCAGATAATGGGTCGTAGAGAGCTCCCAACCACTCTTGACTGCTCCTGATTGCTCCCGATCACTTTGGAACCAACCTGATTAGCAAAATAGCAACAGTAATGAGAGTTCAAACCCTACTCTCACCTTCCTAATGCCAACAAATATGAAAATTATAAGGGAGATCTACCAAGATGAAAGGTATGATGAAGAATTTGATGAGAACATTAATATTTCATTGTTTTCTCATAGTGATCCGATTTATTTTGAAGAAGTTGTGAAAGAGGATAAATGGTGTGAGGCCATTGATGAGGAGATAGATGCAATAGGAAGGAATAACACATGGCAGTTAACTAATTTTCCTCCCAACAAGAAAGTTATTGGGGTGAAATGGGTCTATAAGACCAAGTGTAATGTTGAAGGAAGGATAGAAAGGCACAAGGAACATTTGGTGGTTAAGGGGTACAAAAAGCAGTTTGGGAGAGATTATGATGAGACATATGCCCCTATTGCAAGGATGGAGACCGTGTGGGAAGTCATAGCAATTGCAGCCTAGCACAAATGGAAGGTGTTTCAAATGAACGTGAAGTTTGCCTTCCTAAATGGAGTATTGAAAGAGGAATTTTATGTGGAGCAGCTTTTTGGATATGAAGTTTCAGGTGAAGAACACAAGGTGTATAGGCTAAAGAAGGATTGACTCATATTTGATGAGCAATGGATTTAGCAAAAGCGATGGTGAGCCCACTCTTTACATCAAGGCAACAAAAGGTAATATTTTGATTGTTGTCTTCTACATAGATGATCTTGTTTTTACTGGAGATGATGATTTCCTCATTGCTAATTTTAAATAGGCCATGAAAAGAGAATTTGAAATGACAAATTTAGGTCTCTTGAGTTATTTTCTAGGCATAGAAGTAAAACAAATGCATGATTTTATTTTTATCTCTCAAGAAAAATATGCAAATGAGATCTTGAAGAGATTTAGGATGTTTGAAACCAAGCCTGTCCCAACACCAATAGCCATACATCTAAAGTTGAGAAAAGAAGATTACAACAACAATGTGGATCCGACCATGTATAAAAGCTTGGTTGGAAGCTTGATGTGTTTGACAGCAACTAGGTCAGATATAATATATGAAGTGAGTCTGATTTCTAGAGTTATGGAGACTCCAAGGGACACCCATTGGCAAGTGGGTAAAAGAGTCTTGAGGTATGTGAATGTTACCAAAAGATATGGTGTGTTGTACACAACAATAAAAGAATATGGGCTGGTTGGATACAATGGCAGTGATTGAGCAGGAAGTTTGGATAATAGGAAGAGCACTTTGGGCTATGTGTTTCACTTGGGTTTGGGTGCTATCTCTTGGGCTTCCAAGTAGCAACCGATAGTTTCCCTATCAATAGGTGAATCTGAGTATATAGAAGCATGTTCGGCTATTTGGCTGAGAAGAATCTTGGCAGATTTGAGAGAAGAACAAAAGGATGGAATAATGATCTTTTGTGACAATGTTTCATTAACAGACTTGATGAAAAATCTTGTGTTTCATGGAAGAAGAAAGCACATTGAAATCAAGTATCATTTCATCCGTGAATTGGTTGGAGATGGTGAAATTAAAATGGAGTTTTGTAGGTCTGAGCAGGAGTTAGCAGACATATTCACCAAGCCATTGAGCAAAGATAATTTTGAGTGCTTAAGGATCAGTTTGGGTGTATTTGATTTGGATCAGGTCTGATCATGTTTTGTTGGCTTAGGAAAAGGGGGAGTGCTGGAATTTATTAATTTCCCTTGATCCTATTGTTGCTTCACCTACTTGTCAGGAGCTGTTTTTTCCTTTGCCAATTTTGGGATCTTCATCCCTGTAGCTTTTGATTGCTCATAATTGAATGAGGTAGAAATTTTTGAATTCCCAATTAATTCTGGTAGGTAATTTCAAATTTCAGAGGGAATGTTTGTGAATGACAAAAAGGAATGAAGGCAACTTTGTTCTGTCAGTTTTTGCAGAAGCAAGTGATTTGCAGCAAGAGGAAAAGTTGCAACAACAATAGGGAATGTTCTTAGAAAATTTTGTAGAGTGGTTGCAGTGAGCAAGATTGCTCCTGATCGCTATGTGTTTTCCAAGAACAACAAATAGTTCCAGTCGATTTGTGATGATGAGCTATAAGTAGCTCATGTTTGTTTATGAACTGGTTGAGCAATCTTTGATAGTTCCCAAAAAATTGTAATAGGTAGTTTACAGTTTGTCTAAAGCTTTATGTTTTATGCATTCATTTCCAACATTTTGAATAGAAGAAGGAAAATATTGAATGCCCATTTTTTTGTTTGTCTCCATTGAGTTTTAGGTTATTATTCCACATTTGGGTATTTCCAGTTTTGCTAGAAATTAGAGCAACAACTCTGTATTTGTCTTTTTTATTTGTATTTAAAATCTCTACACTAGGCTGACCCATTGAAAGAAGATATCATTTTCTTGGAATGGTTTAAAGTGTCTCATTTTGTATTTGCTTCTATTTCTTCTATTAACATGATAACTATTTGTCCAATATTCACCAATTCTGGCCTTTTTCAATGTTTCCAAGGGGATTTGGGAATAAATTCCTTACCACAGAGTAAAGGTAAGCACATCTAGCAATGGCAAAGGGACTACCATAGTTACATCAAGAAAGAAATAAAACAGTATGAAATAAAGTGGGGAAAGGGTGTTGTTTTTAAAAATTCTCCCAGAAATTGTTTGCAGGTGGCAAAGGATGTGCTCCATTTTGTTGTCACAACTATGATCAACAAAAGGGGTTTTTATGTTAGGATTAGGCCTTGGATTTTTGCAAAGTTGATATTGCCAATTCAAACTGCAAAATTGAACAAGACAAACAAATTGAGGAAAATTAAGTTATAATTACAAAAGGATAATAATGTGCAATTATGAAAGTGTATTCCTTGTATCAAAGTAACATAACATGAGAAAAAACATTTTTTTGTATGCTAGTATTACCAAACTGAATAACACTAAAAAGCTAACACCCCAAATTTTAAAATAGACCTTTGATTGATAAGTGTCTGCAATCGAGATGTATTAAGCCCAAGAAATTAGAACTTCTCTCAATACAAGGGATTAGCTTCTATAATTTTTTTGAGTTTTAATAACATGATGTTTCTAGCTGACTTGGCCTCCCCATACTTTCAAAGTTGTTCATTTTCTCTACTTCGTGTGAAAAAACATAATGTTAGCAAATATGAGAAGAAAATAAACTTTTCAAGACAGGATATTTTACACTTCAAAGTATGTTTGAAAAGCTAAGTACCAGAAGTTATCCAAATTGAGGAGTTGTGTAATCTCCCTGTATAGTTCCTTGTTAAATGAAGAAAATACCTTCCAAGTCTTTTACCAATGTTTCTATTGTCCCAGCTCTAGCTGACCTGAAATCACAAGAATATGAAAAAAGTAAAAACTGAATCTTTGGCGTATATTTCAAGTCTAAAGAATATAGCTTTGCACTCACTGCACATTCATACTTTAGTTTATTAACAATGGATCTGTGGCGTAGACTAGTTCTTTATTGAATATTGTCTCTAACACAAACTCTTCTTTATAACAGTCGACAAGAGATTTAGGAATACAAGTTGTAGGCATATGGGGACAGAGCACCATTTTGAAATCAAGGTATGGTGATACATAAATAAGAATATGGTATATTATATGGGTATGTGTAGAAAATTGAATGTAGTTTCTAAACTAATAGATTTTTGAAAAAAAAAAAAAAATCTATTTGGTGAAAAATTAAAATTTCAATGCAGTAGTATTAAAATTTCAGGGTAAAAATAAGAAGTAGGTGTCTGTCTGACCACCCTAACCACAATAAAATGATAATATATTTTTATAATATTTTATATATAAGTAGAGGACTCATGTCCTGATGTGATGCATATTTTTTTATAATTTTTTTCCAAGTAAATTAATTATGAATTTTTTATTGCAAATTTTAAAAAATATAAAATCTCCTCTGTTTAACCACCTTAAGTTCGTCAAAAATTCATGAAATTCAATTTTTTATTTTTTAATCCTATAGTATGTGAAGCATAGAATGTGATGCATGTTTTGGATTCAAAAAATGTGATACCATTTGAAATTTATAGATGTTTTTCAATCAGCCTATCAATCACGACTTTATTCGTAATTCTAATAGAAAATGAATAATAAATATTTATTAAATTCAAAGTAAAGCATAATTTATATTGGTGGAAAGCTGAGAATCTTCTCTAAAAACCCTTTTCGTTTCATCAATTTTGGGTAAAAAAAAGGTCATCAGCCACATGGACCATCATATGGCTTACATATTGCCACTTTTTGGCCCATCATGATCCTGCATATACCCATATATATTTCCATCAGGAGAGATGAATTTGGTTATTTTGGCTTGAAAACAAGTACAAATCCGACCAAATATGAGTTGTAGTTATGATTGAAAAATCCATGAAAATTTTAAAGATAAATTCAAATGAAGCCATAATTATGGATAATGTGATTAAGGAACAAGATTTATAGCAACAACTTTAATTAAAAAACCCTCACAATTAATTTTTAAAAATTATAAAACATTTATTCACCAATGTTCTTTCAAATTGGAAATATCACTTATTTTTATTAATTTTATTCGCTTAAAATGATATATATCTACTGGAATACTTTTGCCAAATGACATCACTACAAGTAGCATTTCCTACTATCAAATACACCCAAAACTTGCTCTGGCTTCATTGATGCCCACTCAAATTGTTGTAAAGTGAACTAGAATTCAAAAAGTATAGATATAAAGTTCGGAGAATTCATAGAAGAACATTTTCAATACCCCATTATCTTAAAAAAAGAAGGAAATATATCTTCCCAACAATAAACATGTAGTTGGACTTAACTTGTCGATCCTCACATTCTAACATTGGTATTATCATTATACCATGGAAGTGGTGCTCCAAAATACATTTAATGATTTCAATTTTTTTATCAATTGAAGGGAAAATACAGCTAGCAGAATATTTTTCACATGAAGGAAAAATCAAAAGAATATTATAATACATTCTATAAAATTTAAAGATATATAATACAAGACAATTATTAAGAATGAAATAAAAACTACTCACAGAGCAATTCTTCCCCATTTACATTCCAAAAAAAGACTACCTACCCTAATTCACCAAAAAAACCTGAAATATTCAAAGTTAAGATGCCTAAACTTGTCGCATGAATTATCAAGAACTAAGAAAATACTTATGCTTGATATGTGATGTCTCTCATCCTGAATCAACGGTAATTCTAGTGGAAGAAGAAGAATCTTCCATAGTCTTTCTCTCCTTAAATCAAATCTCTCCTGAAATCTTATATAAATTGAGTTGGTATTGGTATTGATATGCATGAGGCGCAAGAAAACATTTAACTAACTAAGATTTATGCAATAAAGCTTATTTTTCTCCTCTTTATTAACTTAAAAATTATCAATATTGTAAAAGATTTTTTTAACTAACAAATATCTACAATGAGAATTGTTTTTACATCCGAGATTTAATCATATATTTTTATGTACAATAAAATATTTTCTTAACTAACAAATATTTACAATGAGAATTGTTTTCACATCTGAAATTTAATCTTATATTTTCATGAGAATTATTTTTACATCTAAGATTTAATCATATATTTTTTATGTACAGGCATTCAGCCTTGGCCTAATAAAGTTAAAAATATTAAATTATAATGTTTAATCATTGCATCCTTGGATACTAAACATTAACTAGTGGTGAATAAATTGTTGAAGAAAAGCCAAAAAAATATAACAACTAAATAACTTTTCAAGAGTTTACAATTATTCCTAAAAAATAGTTAAATGTTTTTATGATTATGGTCTTTGTCCCGAAAAATACCTTGAAAAACATTCATTTAACTTTAAGAAAATTAAAATATAATGTATTAAAATAAAAATATAATATATGAAAAAGAATTGTAACGCCTCGCCATGTAACCCTAGAGGAAGATGCAACTACAACAGAAGTAAACATTTTTTTTTTTTAAAAGTGCAATTTATAACATGAAAAGTGTACTACACTAACACATACATCCTCTAAGGTATGAGACTAAGCTTACAACTGAATCGCATAACACAAAACAATAACTCATTCATAGCATATAATTTATTATTCATGAATTAAATATCATACATCCAAAACATTGAATACATCACATCAGATAAAAGTACATAAAAGATCCATAGATTGCATTCATTCCAAATAATATTTACAAAACTCATTTCCAAAGTAAGGAAGATCATTCAATAATGTTACAATTACAAAAATCCTCCTTAAATACAATTGAGGAGTGATACAAATACAAAGTGACCAACTGATACAATAAATCATAAGAATGGACCATAATAACTGGTACACACGAGCTCTCCAACTAGAAGATCCTGCCATCACAAACATAAATGGGAACCCAACAGAGTAAGGTGCACATTCCAACCAACCAAGTGGTACTCGATGGCCCACCCCCCATGCTAGGAGATAGTAACAAGGCTTCCTAGACAAAACCAACTACCTCTAGACACAAGCTATCACCTGACTAACCAAACAAATACAACACTTACATAAGGGTTAGATTGCTTCCACAGTAAATAATAATCAAGTACATCACTGAACCAAACAAACTGCTATCATAGGAGAAGCATTATCACAAAACCATATGGGTTACCCTTGCAGACCTTCCTAGGCCCTAGCCCCCATCATGAGTCACTTCCCTATAGACAACACATGGATCTAATCCATAACCAAAGGGCAATCATAGTGCACACATGCAAATATTAATTCTCAATCTAAAATGTGAGAGGCAACACATCCCCATTCGTGGTGATCGGGTGATAAAATGAATACAACTAAATGCTCTACCTAAGGGAAATCAAGGGTTGAACAATAAAATACAACAACCCCATATAATACTACCACATCTTGAAGACTTACAAAATAACAACACTTATAACCAATTTCCCCCAAAATGCTAACACAAGAAATCACATTTAAAAGAGAAATTTAAGCAGGAAATAAATTCACCTTTTGGATTTCCTAAATCCAATTTCCATTCAGTTAAATACAACAATATATTGTCCAAATAAACTAATTTAATAAAATGTCTTTTACAGACAGAAGAGGAAATCTAATCTATCTATTATTTCAATTCCTCGATTACTTTTAAATAAAAATATCAATTTATTCTTTTAAAACATATCATTTCACTTTGAAAACATTCTAATTGTGCATTTGTATGCATTTGTTTTAAACATAAATTGAATATAAATATATTTAAATATATACATAATCATATATATTTATATATCATTATATATATACTAATATATATATATATATATATATATATATATATATATATATATATATATATATATATTATATTATATAAATATTAGAATTATCCATGAACTTTCCATACATAATAAAATATATATGTGTGTGTGTGTATTATATATATATATATATATATATATATATATATATAAATTTGAAACTATTAAAAAATGAAATTAATATAAATGAAAGTACTAAACAAAGGGGTGAACAAACATTTAAAATATGTAATACCCCTTCATTTTGTTTCTTGTTCAAGTTGCTTTATGCTATGTTTGGTTGCAATTACTTTGATACTGGATACATTTTGTTATGATATTTTGATCGTTACTATTGAGTGACAAATATTATTGTGGGATGTAGTTATCTGATTATTGTTTCGCATGCATTATAGATTAATGTTGTTGTAGAGTTAACATGAGATGTTATTATGAGATTACTGGATTATGATGGAAGTGTCAGTTTTGATGAGTGTATTGGTGAAGAGGACGATTTCGCATCACTCGCTTGCGAGCGCCCTGGGAATCCGTAATTCTTTCTTCATGGTGTGTATTATATGTTGGATATATTGTATGATGTTGTTTACTTGGTTGTAGGATTGCAGGTACATGAGATCGACTCCACCTGGTTTCACAAGTTTGAGCGTGTCGATCCAACGGTTAAGTTGAACGGGAGATAGTAGCTAGGTAATATGTGTCAAGTTTACACCCTAGCCTTAGTGTGTCGTCAGTTGTGTATGTCGAGTTATTGTCTATCTTGCTTTGATGTTATTTAATTTTGAAGCATTCTTGATTTGGAAATAAATATTTAGAATAATTGCATTTAAATCATGTTGATGGTTATTTAATTTAAATAATGCAATGTGGATAAAAGTTTATATTTAAATTAATTAATTATATTTAGTTTATTTAATTAATTAAATTTGATCCAAGGGGTTGAATTTAGTTATTAAATAATTAAATTAATTAATTAAACGTGATGCAAGAGAATGAAAGGAAATAAAAGAATTAGAATTAATTTTGGAATTTAATTCCAACGTGTGGGAATTAAATTAGAAATTGTAATTAAATGTTTATTTGAGAAATTGGTTGCAACTTTGGAAATTAATTTATTATTTCAAATTGCATTTTAAATTGAAAGTGGGTTTTTGAAAAGTGAAATTGAAATTGAAATTGAAATATCTAATTTGCATGTAATGTGAATTAGGGTTGTAAATATTGAAATTGAAATATCTAATTTGCATGTAATGTGAATTAGGGTTGAATTAGGTATTTTTGATTTATAAGAATATATGTTTTAATTTTAGGGCAAGAAAAGTTTTTAGAAAAAAACATTTTTACAGCAGGGAAGAAATTTTGGAAAATTTGTACAAGGGTTTGAAGGAAGTTTGATTGTAGAATTGATTGAAGGAAAGATTGTTTGCAATTGTTTGGTTTTGGATTGGATTCATTGGAGGATTGAAGAAAATTCAAGAAATCTTTGGAGGAGGCTTGCATCAAAAATTTATCTCTTCCTGTAGCTTCTTCTACCAGGTTTTCCTCTTTGTGTTTTATTGTTCTTGATTGTTTTCTTTAAAATAGTAATGATTAAAGATTTGTTTGTTAAATCTGTTTTAGAAAATAAATTTGATATTAGAGGAAAAGAATTAAACAAATTTACAGCCTTTGCTTGTGAAAATTGTGAAAACCTTAGTTGAATTTAAATCATTTGGGGAAATCAATTTTGTTGTTATTGAAATCAAACATAAAGATTGAACAATGCATTTAGAATGTTTTTAGAAAATGAAACCCTTTGTTTATTATTAAAAATTAGATTTTAAAATCTGTAGTATAGTTATATTTTCATGGTAAAATGGTCTAATTGTGTTGCCTATAACTTTACTTTCACAAACTGGGTTTTCAGAAATTTAAAGGGTTTTTTCATTTTGAAATTTTCTTATCCCTGTCCAAAAATCGTAAATACCCAGATCGTAGTTTTTGAGTTATGCTTGAAACATGAGACTGCTGTTAAATTATTTTCCCATGGCTGTTCTGAAAATAAAATAATAATAAATTGATATTTATAAATATTAATATTTTAGGTATTGTTATTATAATATTAAAATATTATTTAATAATATTTTATATTATAATTTATAATACTAAAGTATTATATTTATTTATATTATTTTAAATAAAATTTGTATATTTGATTAGTGGAATTAATATTATAAACATATGGGAAAATTATTGTTATTTTAAAATGGCATGTTAAAGTTTAATTGAAGGAGTTAAATATTTGATTTAAAGAATGCATAATTTAAAATTGAATTGTGGAATTTAAATCCATATGTAAAAGGTCCAATTATTAATTTGATTTAATTGGAAAAATATATTTATATTTTGAAATATTGATGATAAAGGATATTTTATTTTGAATTAATCAATTTGATATTCTGCAAAGGATAGAAAATATGTTAATGATTAAATATATTTAAATATATTAATTTATATTTAGTAGATATATAGTGAAGGTATATATCCATTTGAGAGAATAAATAATATTTTATCTTATTTTATTCTGTTGTTTGCAAATTGGGTATTATTAGTGTTTTAAAAGAAATGATTAGTATGTGTAGAAAATGTATAGAGAAAGATATTTTTAATAGAAGTAATTACTTGATTTAAAAGAAAATATTTATTTTGTTAATATGATTGAAGAAAATATATTGAAATGTATATATATATCCATGAGTATTTTCAATCAGTATTTACCTTGTTTTATTTGAGTGCGTGTAATTTAGCTTTGCATGAAGAATTTAAATGATAAGTTTTGAATGTATGGTCAAAATTGATAAGGAAAAGGATATTTAAATATATTGAAGAATTATAGAAATATTTATATTTAAATGTTTGTTTTAATTATGAGATTTAATTATAAACAATATGAATGCGTGGCCAAATAGACAAGCCAAAAGATATTTTTATACATTGATGAAATTTCATGTTTTTAAATGGATGGTTGATGAGACATAGACTCCGGATAGAAAATTGGAAAAGATTGTTTGCAATAGTGTTAGGTTGCATTATAAGTAAATTTAGGAACTAACTACATTGAAAAAGGAAAATAGTTATTATGTTCTATTTAGTTCCATAGAGAAATCTAGTCATTGTGAATGGAATATTAATGGTGTCTATATAATATGGAGCATATATATATATATATCAGTGTAAAATTCATTATCGTATTTTATTTTAATGAGATGCATGCAATGTATTATTGAATAGAGATTTAAAAATGGATTGATTAGTGTATATGGAAAATGGATAGAGAAACAATATGTTATTATATTAAAGTGATTGAATGTTTTAAATAGAAAATTGAATGAGATGTAAGATTTGGTTAGGAAATGGAAAAAATTTACTTGCATGGATTTGTGTCGATTTAAAAGTAAATTAAGAAGTTGTTTTATTGATGAGGCAATCAATTATGTTATTTATTAATTTCTATTTAGATTAATTGAATCATTGTGATTGGATTATGAAAGAGGTATGGATTTAGTATATCCAAAAGTAGTATCTTTCTCATGATTATCTTAAAGGATTTAATTCTTTGTATTCAGTAAAGGGAAGTACGTTTAATTGTTTTAGATTTCCAATAATGAAAAGGGAAATAGGGGTTATGATTATTTTAGATGATCTACTTATCATGTCTTTGACTTTGTCAACACTACCTATTGAATGAGTATGGATTTAGGAAATCCAAATATTAGATTTGATTGATGACTTAGATGCTTTTGTTGCTATGTCGTCAAGTTGCATTGCTAGTTTTGGGATTTAGTGTTAGTCCTAAATTAAAAGTCTTCTAGAAGAACTTAGAGGATAAGGGTTATTGAATCTTTATGCCATCTAGTTGTTTTCCCTTGGGTAGTGCATGGCGTCTTTTCAGTTTTACCCGGTTTTCATGAATGGGGATGTTTACACCTCCTTGGTTTAGGAGTGGATTATGGGATCCGTGTCTCCTTGTATGGACTGACTTTTTTATGTGGTTTCATCTTGTTGCCTCCTGTGAAAGGATTGGACTATGTGTTGTTGCCTCCAAGATGTTTGGAGTGAGATATTTTGTACCTCTTGTGAAAGGAGTGGACTATGTGATTGTTTCCTCCAAGATGTTTGGAGTGAGTTTCTATTATTTGTATCATCCTTGTGTTGGAGTGGATTATGATGCCTAGTTGGTATGCACTTGTGGTTCCCTTGGTGGATTGTTTGGATGTGTGTTGTTGAATAGAAGAGTGGCTTCTGTTAGGCGCCAGAGCCCAAAGAGGTAAATTGGATAACCTTCAGGAGTGATTTAAATAAGTGATAATTTAAATAATGTACTTAGAAGATTAGGACTAACTTATCACATTAATCAAGATAATTTAATCCTCACTCATAGACACAAGGGCTTGTTTAGACTTGGGATGAGTGAGAAGGCCTGGAATGGCAAGATCAACTATCTAGTTCTTGCGAGAGGTAGTTGATTCCGTATGAGTGAGTATGAGTGTCGGGATTCGGTTGAGGCCACCAGGATTACTTGTGCCAGAGCCTATGAAGAATGCCCAGAGGAGATCTCATGACAAACCTTGCGATGACACTCTATCTATGACAACTGTTGTTAATTATTTTATGTGTGGTTATTTGAACATACTTGATCTACTTTATATCTGGAAGCAATGTGACCTATGTCAATGATGTTGGAGTTGTACATGTATTGTATTTGATTTGTACTTGTATTGTACTTGTATTGTATTTGATTTGTACTAGTATTGTACTTGAGTTGTACTTGATTCATACTTGTATGGTGAATGAGTTGTACTTGTTAATTCATTTGGTTGGTTATGTCAGTTTGAGTCTGCCTTTGGCTAGAGGTAGTAGAATCTTTGTCCATGTTACTTTGTTACTATCTCCTAGCATGGGGGGTGGGCCTTCGGGTACCACATTGGTTGGGTGGAACATGCACCAAAACCGTTGGGTCCCCATCGATCTTCAGTACTTAGTGGTGAGACATCCAGATAGACAGCTCGCGGTTCTTGTTGTATTATCTTGCATTGTAATATTTTAACTTGTATAAGTTATTTTATCCCTCTTATGTTTATGAGGTGGAATTTTGTAATTGTAATCATTTGTACTATTGCCTCATTCTGGGAATGAGTGATGTATCTATTGGATTAAGATAATGTTTATGAGATTTTATCTTGGTTGATTACCTTATTATGTTTTGTGGTATTCTTGTGATGTATGATGGTGATTTCATAAAGTTCATAAGGCTATGGTTATATGTAATATGTATGTGTGGGTTTAAGTAATCCTAACCTTGTAGCCTTAGAGGTTGTTGTTAATTAGTAAGTGAATGTGTATGTTAAATGCACTTTATAAAAAAAATAAAATAATTAGTTCGCTTAAGATGTTAATTGCAACTTCCTTTAGGGTTACTTGGCGGGGCATTACAAAATAGCCCTTATATAGTTGTGCATGGCTAGTAATCAGCCAGTTGCATTCCACAACTGACCCTTGTATGGGGGCAGTGGACGGGAAGGCAAAGTTGGTTGTCTTCACAACCAACCTTTCCCATAGGGGGCGGTGACTATGGGCACAACCCGGCCTCCCCAAAACAAAACTTAAACTTGTAAAAATATCTTTAATTAAAATTGTCATACGGATGAAATTGGACTCATAAAATATTTCAACAGGGATTTAAAAAAAGGTAAGTCCATAATAATTATATATATATACTATGTATATATATTTATGGTAATAGATATATGTGTGTGTGTGTGTGTGTGTGTGTGTGTGTGTGTATGTGTGTGTGTGTAAATATATATATAAAGAAATCAAATGATTTCTCTAATCGTGCAATTTATTTTCACAGATAATTTTTCTTCAAGAAGTTTTCACGAATTCATTAGAAAAGCCAATTTACAAAGATTTTCTACAAAAGATTTTCTCAATTTCTGCAAAGAGGTTTTCAATTTTCTTGAGGTAAACAAATCTAATAGGAATAAGATCAATAATTTTCTACAGATAACATTAACAAAATTTTTTGAGAGGTTCTCTACAAAATTCTACAAGAATTTTAATTCCTTCCCAACAGAAGTTTTCCAGTTTCCTAGTTTTTTCCTTCTGGGTTCTCCATTGTTTAAAAATAATCCCTACAGGAATTTCCAAAACATCCTCGACAATTTTATAATTTCAAAACAAATAAAAAATTACAATAATTTATACATAAACTTTTACAGTAATTTCAAACACGACATTCTTTCAATTTTACAAAAAACTCAAAAGCTTCTAATCTTGTGAGGGAAATATTTTATAGAATTAACAAATTAATCTAATAACCTTTCCAAATTGAAATTAAATAAAATAATGAAGGAACCTAAATCTAGATGCTTGAGCAGATCAAGATTGATGTAGAGCTTCGCCCACCAAACAAAGCTTCTTCCAAAAAAAAAGAGCTTCTTCCAGAAAACGAAGCTTCTTTCAAAAGAAACAAAACAAATCCAGAGCCAAAGTATTTTTGCCAAGATTATCCTTCCCCCAAATTTTCGACAACCAAATTCAATAACCCATTTTAATTTTTAACAACCTCCGAAAAAATATCTTCTCCTCTTCTGTGAAGTAACTTCTTACCTCCCTTTGTTAAAGCAAATATTCTCTCCGTGAAAGAATTCTCCCAACAACCGTAACCAACACATGTCGGAAATCAAATATCTTTAGAATCAATTAACAACTAATCCCTCTAGATATTTTTTAGATATTAATGCATTTTAATAATTCAAAATCACATAGTGTTTTCTAATTTAAATAAAATCTAATTAATTTAATTACTTAAAAAAGTAAATTTAATCATAAGATTAAATCATTCTACCAAATAAATTAAATTAATTAATTAAACTAAATTACAAATCTTCTAACATAATAATCAAGATTAATTAAATAATCAACTAAAATATTTAAAGCATTTATTTCCCTTAAACTTACTTTGCAACATAAATAAACAAGGAAAAAAAGGACCACATGATAACAAAACATGACGAGCTAAAACTAATGACACACTATGACTAAGGTTGTGGCTTGACAAGGGAAACCCAATTACTATCTCCCAATCAACTAACTATTGGGAAATGAAAACGCTCAAACCTGTGAATCCAGGTGGAGTCGATGTCCTGTACCTGACAACCTGCAATCAAAGCACATGTTGAACATGCATATATACCATAATCAATCACACCATGAAGAGAGAATCACAAAATTGCAAGGCGCTCGCAAGAGAGTGATGCAATCATATTCCCTTCACCAATACAATGTCACATCAAACTGACGAATATACAACATCAATAAAATACAGATGAACATACATCAATATCAACTCAAATAAACAACTATGCTAATAAGAAAACATGTCATAACAATAAACATCCATATAGTGTACTCTCACATCAAAATATAAAAACCAACATTGCTCCAAAGTTAGCGATCAAATAATAACATAGTATCATGGTCTCTCAAAGTAAAGGTACTATCTAAAAACATAATCATATCAGAGAAATACACTGTCTGAACCTATGAGAAAAATGGAGGGGTGTTACATTCTCCCCCCCCTAGGATCAAGCTTACTCTTGGAAGCTTGCAAACACGTATAGTACAAAATACATATGATAAATCATAATCATCAAGCACCATATTGATGATTTAACATACAATCTTCTCATACAAACCAATGCACATCACCAAAAATCATATCACAAGGCCACACAAAACACTGGAAAGCAGCATACTAATCCATGATACATAATCCATGAGCCAAGAGCTAATATCCATCTCAGGTAATCTATACCTCATACTCAGTGGCTTGCTAGTGTTAGGCCACACACATGGTGATTCCATCCAATCAAGACCACAATGACCTATCTCTTGTTGTAGAAGGTGATTAGCCTCCAAGAGATAGTCATCACACATAGGTGGGTAGTGGGTCCTAGCTAAGTAACAACCTCCCATACCCCCATCCTCAAGGTTCCTTGTGTCTTCTTCCTCATATAAACTCACCAAGTCCACCTCATATGTCCTTGGAGAGGATTCACAATACGACATATTTCTGACATTGAAAATAATAAAGATAAACTAGTTTAGCCACCAAGATCATAAAGAAGAGAAAATAAAAATTCAATTTCAACAATAAGGCAATAAATGTGCACAACTTCAACACTAAATCAAATATAACCACGAGGGTTACAAGCAAATAAGATCACAATATGTGGCTAAACTATCACAATTAAATATAACAAGGTGTCAGCCATCACAATCAACAAAAAATCATTAATAACCATAAAGAAAGTCCACAATCTTTAAAATTGCATTGTACAACACTATGTGACTAGATACTAGCCACCAAATGAGGAAGGAGGGAACAATGTCCGACTATAATAGTAGCCCTCATGTGGTGTGGAGTAATCATGCCATACACATGACTCAGAGTGTACTCCATGACTATGTCCTGCATCATGTCATCACTCGACATGGTCATACACCAGTTGGAGAAGGCACGTAGTGGTCATATGCCATATGGCAATGATTCTGTGACTCTGCAGAAGTAGGCACACACAGAACACACCCCGCATAGTGATACCTCATGGGAAAAACACACATAGGTACTCGTTGTAGCCAGAGGTATACATGGCTAGGACCTACTCATATACTATCTTACCAAACACTGTCGAAGCAACCATGAGTATCCCTCTACAAGTGTGTGAGGCCCCATAATGCTCATCACACAAGTAGGCTATCATAACACAATCTCATAATGCACCTTCATGTGTCTATGCACGTGGAATCATGTAATATGGCATCATCACCAACAATATGTCACAACATTAGTGTGGTGTGGCATCGTATCTATTGCATCATGTTAGAACATGTACAGATATAGTATATATATATAATTCATATATGATTATATCACTATGCTTCTACTTGAGCTTCACCTCTCATATGGACGAGGTTGACTCAATAATGCCAAATCAATGTCTCTATGGACAACTAGGCATATACTAACAAACCAATGCTGCTATACGCATATCTATGGGGATTGGGCTAACATATATGGATCAAGTATCCTGATCCATCATAAGGGAAAGTAGTGGGTACGTTTCCTCAGGATTGGTTGAGCTTAGACCACTCTATATTGCAATATTTGTATGCTACACAGTCCACCCGAGGAAATTTGTGGCTACTACTATCTCTTCACAGATTGAGGGGCTAGAGAACCAAAAGAAAAGAATCTATGAAACTAACTTTTGGTTACTCTATATATAAGTTTCAACCACACATGGGTTGACCCTCAATCAGGTAACAAACATACAAACACACAAAATGGTACAGCTAATCCCACATGAAAATACAACTTTTTCCCATGGATGGGTACCCAATATCACCATCCCATGGGCACACAAAGCAAGTAAAGGGTATTCACAACACTCAACAAATGCACAGTTATTGGTTCCTCATATTTATAGGGGGGTAAAATTACATACATAATTCCATAAGTACATCTACTTAAATAACCCATGTGATACATATCACTACTTTTCACCCGTAACCTTCTTTAAGTTTTCTTTCACTCTACTCTTTTCCACAGAGCACATAATGCTAAATTTCAATGCCATGAACACCGTGATCACTTAATAACTCCACTTAATCGATTCACAAGGAAAAAATAATGAGCTCATATGTACCTAGTGTATGAACCTAGCTCTGATACCATGTGTAATGCTCTGCCACGTAACCCTAGAGGAAGATGCAACTACAACGGAAGCGAATCATTTTTTTTTTAAAGTGAAAATAATAACATGAAAAGTGCACTACACTAACACATACATCCTCTAACGTACGTGAATAAGCTTACAACTGAGCCCCATAACATAAAACAGTAACTCATTCATAGCATATAATTTATTACTCATGAATTAAAGATCATACATCAAAAACATTGAATACATCGCATAAGATAAAAGTACATTAAAGATCCATAGATTGCATTCATGCAAAATAATATTTATAAAACTCATTTCTAAAGTAAGGAAGATCATTCAATAATGTTACAATTACAAAAATCCTCCTTGAATAAAATTGAGGAGTTATACAAATACAAAGTGACCAACTGGTACAATAAATCATAAGAATGGAACATAATAACCGGTACACACAAGCTCTCCAACTGGAAGATCCCGCCATCATGAACATAAATGGGAACCCAAATGAGTAAGGTGCACATTCCACCCAACTAATTGGTACTCAAAGGCCCAACCTCATGTTAGGAGATAGTAAAGAGGCTTCCTAGACAAAACCAACTACCTCTAGGGACATGCTATCACATGACTAGCCAAACAAATACAACACTTGCATAAGGGTTAGATTGCTTCTAGAGTAAATGATAATCAAGTATACCACTGAACCAAACAAACTACTATCATAGGAGAAGCGTTATCAAAAAACTATATGGGTTACCTTGGCAGACCTTCCTATGCCCCGACCCCCATCCTGATTCACATCCCTATAGACAACACATGGATCTAATCCATAACCAAAGGGAAATCATAGTGCACACATGTGGATATTAATTCACAATCTAAAATGTGAGAGGCAACACATCCCCGTTCGTGGTAATCAGGTGATAAACTAAATACAACTAAACACTCTACCCAAGGGAAATCAAGGGCTAAACAATAAAATACAACAACCCCATATAATACTACCACATCTGGAAGACTTACAAAATAACAACACTTCTAACCAATTTCCCCCAAAACATTAACACAAGAAATCACATTTAGAAGGGAAATTTAAGCAAGAAATAAATCCACCTTTTGGATTTCCTAAATCCAATTTCACTTCAGTGAAATACAACAAGATATTATCCAAATAAACTAATTTAATATAATATCTTTTACGGAAAAAATACGAGATCTAGTCTATCTATTATTTCAATTCTTGTCAATTACTTTTAGATAAAAATGCCAATTTCTTCTTTTAAAACATATCATTTCACTTTGAAAACATTCTAATTTTCCATTTGCATGCATTTGTTTTAAACATCAATTGAATATAAATATATTTAAATATATACATAATCATATATATATATTTATATATATCATTATATATAATAATATATATATATATATTTACATTATACAAATATTAGAATTGTCCACAAACTTTCCATACATAATAAAATATATATATACAAAAGCATATATATATATATGTGTGTGTGTATTCTATATAATATATAAATTCAAAACTCTTAAATAATTGAAATTCATATAAATGAAAGTTCTAAACAAAGGGGCAAACAAACATTTAAAATAACCCTTATATAACTGCGCATGGCTGGTAATCGGTCGGCTGCATTCTACAACCAACCCCTATATCAGGGCAGCGACTGGGAAGGCAACGCTACTTGCCTTCATAGCCAACCTTCCCCATAGGGGGTGGCGGTTGTGGGGATAGCTCGGCCTCCCCAAAACAAAACTTAAACTTGTAAAATATCTTCAATTAAAATCTAGCGTCCTAATTAAAATTGTCGTACAAATGAAATTTGACTCATAAAATATTTCAACAGGGATTTAAAAAAAAGGAAAGTCCACAATAATTATATATATGTATATGGTAATATATATATATATATATATATATATATGTATATGGTAATATATATATGTATATGGTAATATATATATATATATATATATAATGAAATCAAACGATTGCTCTAATCGGGCAATTTATTTTCACCGATAATTTTTCTACAGGAAGTTTTCACAAATTCACTAGTAAAGCCAGTTTACAAAGATTTTCTACAGAAGAGTTTCTCAATTTCTACAAAGAGGTTTTCAATTTTCTCGAGGCAAACAAATCTAATAGGAAGACGATCAATAATTTTCTATAGATAACATTTACAAAAATTTCCGAGAGGTTCTCTTCAAATTCTATAGAGAATTTTAATTCCTTCCCAACAATTTTTTTCCAGTTTCCTATTATTTTCCTTTTGGGTTCTCCATTGTTAAAAAAAAAATCCCAATAGAAATTTCTAAAACTTCCCCAAAAATTTTATAATTTCAAAACAAATAAAAACTTACAATAATTTCTATAGAAGATTTCATGGTAATTATACACAAGACATTCTTTCAATTTTACAAAAACCTCAAAAGCTTATAATCTTGTGTAGGCAATCTTTTCCAGAATCAACAAATTAATCTAATAACCTTTCCAAATTAAAATAAAATAAAATAATTAAGGAGCCTAAATCCATACGCTTGAGGATATGAAGATTGATGTAGAGCTTTTCGCACAAAACAAAGCTTCTTCCATAAAAACAAACTTCTTCCAGAAAACAAAGATTCTTCCGAAAAAATAAAACAAATCTAGAGCCAAAGTATTTTTCCCGAGATTATTCTTTCCCCAAATTTTCAACAACCAAATTCAACAACCCATTTTAATTTTTAAAAACCTTTGAAAAAATATCTTCTCCTCTTCTGTAAGTAACTTCTTACCTCCCTTTGTTGTAGAAAATATTCTCTCTATGAAAGAATTTTCCCAACAACTGTAATTAAAATTTCCCAACACATGTCAAAAATCAAATATATCTTCACAATCAATTAACAACTAATCCCTCTAGATATTTTCTCTATATTAATGCATTTTAATAATTCAAAATCACATAGTATTTTCTAATTCAAATAAAATCTAAATAATTTAATTACTTAAAAAAATAAATTTAATCACGAGATTAAATCATTTTACCAAATAAATTAAATTAATCAATTAAATTAAATTACAAATCTTCTGACACAATAATCAACTAGAACATTTAAATCATTTATTTCCCTTAAACTTACCTTGCATCATAAATAAACAATAAGGAAAAAATGGACAACATGATAACAAAACATGACCAACTAAAAATGATAACACACTATGACTGGGGTTGTGGCTTGACAAGGGAAACCCAATTACTATCTCTCAATCAACTAATCGTTGGGCAATGGACACACTCAAACCTATGAATCTAGGTGAAGTCGATGTCCTATACTTGCAAACCTACAATTAAAGCATATGTTGAGCATGCACTATACCATAATCAATCACACAGTGATGAGAGAATCATGGAATCACAGGGCGCTCGCAAGAAAGTGATGCAATCTCATTCCCTTCACCAATACAATGTCACATCAAAATGACAAATCTACAACATCAATAAAATATAGATGAACATATAGCAATATCAACTCAAATAAAAAACTATCCTAATTAGAAAGCATGTCATAACAATAAACATCCATATAGTGTACTCTCACATCATAATATAAAAACCAACATCACTCAAAAGTTAGCGATGAAATAATAACATAGTATCATGGTCTCTCAAAGTAAATATATTGTCTGAATACATAATCATATTAGAGAAACACATTGTTTGAACATATGAGAAAAATGGAGGGGTGTTGCAAAAATAATGAATTTTGATTCGCTCGAAGAAAAACATTTAATCACTAGTTAAGATCAAGGCCTTGCCTATAGTTCCATGGCAGGAACTAACAAGAGTTGTCTTTTCTTTATATTTTATGGAGTCTAAAATTGTAAATATATATATACAATATAAACATAAGTCTATTTGAACATAATTTTTATTAAAAGATTAATAATTAATTTATTAATTAACTATCACACATTATTTGATAAAAGATTGTAATCAATTTATACATGTAAATTAAATGTATTCAATCCCTATATTTAAGGGATCTATATTTTTTAATTATGGTCTTTGTGGCCTGGAAAAATGCCTTGAAAAAGTCCAATAAAAATGTTTATGCGTACCATTCCTGAAAATTAACAATTTCTAACTTTAATCTTGAAATGTGCAAACATTAAAAATGTCTTCACTTTTTTTTTAAAATGAGATAAATATTTTTTTGATTATGGTTTTGGGGTGGAAAAATGCCCTAAAAAAACTGCAATAAAAATGTTTATGGTTAGCATTCCTGAAAATCTTCCCTTATCGGTCCAAATTTTTTAGCCAATAAAATTGAAGAAAAATAATTTTCAGAATTTAAAAAGTTAAAAATTGTGCATTTAACTTTCACAAAATTAAAATATAATGTATTAAATTTAAAATATAATGTATGAAAAAGAAAATACTGAATTTTGATTCAGTGCAAGCAAAACATTTAATCACTAGTTAAAGCACAAGAGGTGCTTATGGTTCCTTATGTAGGAACTAAAAATAAAGGTGTAGGAGTTCACTTGGATGCAGGTGCTACAGAGGGAAGGTCCCATGGGTTGGTTGGCTTGGTCACAATATGCAGTCTAATAGTATTGGTTGTGCCACTGCAAGGTCTGATTAGAGTCATCTGCAGCACAATACAACCCATCAAGGCTATACTTATGAGCAGGAGGATCATACTTATTGCTCATGGTAAAGGTTTCCCCATTAACAGACATGTTTTTAAAGTGAGACAGTAGAGCCACACACAAGCATATAGCAATCCACCTCACAACCTTGAAAGCCATAATCATATGCTCAACCAACCAGTATAATATGGACCGATTGTTGTAATAAGGCAGGCGATATGGACTGAAAGTATCAACTCGTAAGGATAAAAATATACATTTATTCATGTTAATTAAATAAATAAATGTAATAAGAAAATAGTTTATTTATTTAAATAAAAAAATGAGGATAGATAATTGTAATAAATATATAAAAAATAATTTAATGGACAATGATATTTAGTTGTAGAATTGATGATAAATATATATTGGGGAAGTCATGTTGAATGCAATTGTCTTTGTCTAAAAATGAATATCCTTAGTTTAAGGAATTCATCAAAAAGTATACAATGTTAGTAATTTCTATGGTTCAATCTAGGTGCTATGGAGTTAATATCAAGTAAAATATATTCAATCTAATGTACACAATTGATTTAAGACATGTGTAAATGATCTAATAGAATGTTCACTTGAAAATTTGTTTGTGTCTACTTTCTCAGTAACTATTTAGAAGTTTTCCAACTCATACAGCCAAAGAGAAACCCCCTCTTTGGATTTGGCTTCTCCAAAAGTAGTTCAAATCTCATCATAAATTCACTCCTTGAATGCGAACAATAAGAAGATAGATTGTTTTGAACTCCATGCTATGCATTTCACTTCTTACAAAGAAAATGTCCCCTTTTCTTACTTGACAATAGGATTCCAATAGATAGAGCTTTATATAAGCATCAAAAAATTCCTATTGACAATCTTGATGATATCATCAATAGAAATAACATGAATGCACTCATCATAATTTAACATTAGAACAGTGATGAACAAAAACCACATCTCCCATACAAATCATCACATTTTAATGCACAACGTTTTTCATTCTAGTCTCATCTTCTAGAGAAATATAGGTTATATGCTAACTCTTGTTTCCCTTAATAAGGATTATTTCGTCATAGAACAATTGTAATTTTTCCATGGTTTCTAAAATCAAGCAAAAAACCAAGTTATCATTGTTAATGGCTTCACTCACAACCAATTGATTTGTTGCTTTCTTTGTCAATAGAGTACTTGTCTTTATCTTCATACTTGCAAGAGTAGACATTATGCGAGATCCAATCAGGTTGGGGGCTTTCT
>CM021108.1:533781573-533922123 GCA_007115665.2 Sequoiadendron giganteum
GATCCAAATATTAGATTTGATTGATGACTTGAATGCTTTTGTTGCTATGTCATCAAGTTGCATTGTTGGTTTTGGGATTTAGTGTTAGTCCTAGATTATAAGTCTTCCAGAAGAACTTAGAGGATAAGGGTTGTTGAATCTTTATGCCATCCAGTTGTTTTTCCTTGGGTAGTGCATATTCAGTTTTACCCGGTTTTCACGAATGGGGATGTTTGCACCTCCTTGGTTAGGAGCGGATTATGGGATCCGTGTCTCCTTGTATGGAGTGACTTTGTTATGTGGTTTCATCTTGTTGCCTCCTATGAAAGGAGTGGACTATGTGTTGTTGCCTCCAAGATGTTTGGAGTGAGATCTTTTGTACCTCCTGTGAAAGGAGTGGACTATGTGATTATTTGCTCCAAGATGTTTGGAGTGAGTTTCTATTATTTGTATCCTCCTTGTGTTGGAGTGGATTATGATGCCTAGTTGGTATGCACTTATGGTTCCCTTGGTGGATTGTTTGGATGTGTGTTGTCGAATAGAAGAGTGGCTTCTATTAGGCGCCAGAGCCCAAAGAGGTAAACTGGATAACCTTCAGGAGTGATTTAAACAAGTGATAATTAAAATAATGTACTTAGAAGATTAGGACTAAATTCTCACATTAATCAAGATAATTTTACCTCACTCATAGACACAAGGGCTTGTTTAGACTTGAGATGAGTGAGAAGGCCTGGAATGGCAAGATCAACTATCTTGCTCTTGCGAGAGGTAGTTGATTCCGCATGAGTGAGTATGAGTGCCGGGATTCGGTTGAGGCCACTAGGATTACTTGTGCCGGAGTCTATGAAGAATGCCCAGAGGAGATCTCATGACAAACCTTGCGATGACACTCTATCTATGACAATTGTTAATTATTTTATGTGTATGGTTATTTGAACATACTTGATCTACTTTATATCTGGAAGCAATGTGACCTATGTTAGTGATGTTGGAGTTGTATTTGTATTGTACTTGATTTGTACTTATGTTGTACTTGAGTTGTACTTGAATCATACTTGTATGGTGAATGAGTTGTACTTGTTAATTCATTTGGTTGGTTATGTCAGTATGAGTTAGTATAAGTCTGCCTTTGGTTAGTGGTTGTAGATCTTAGTCCATGTTACTTTGTTACTATCTCCTAGCATGGGGGGTGGGCCTTCGGGTACCACATTGGTAGGGTGGAACATGCACCAAAACCGTTGGGTCCCCATCTATCTTCAGTACTTGGTGGTGAGACATCCAGATGGACAGCTCGTGGTTCTTGTTGTATTATCTTGCATTGTAATATTTTAACTTGTATAAGTTATTTTATCCCTCTTATGTTTATGAGGTGGAATTTTGTAATTGTAATCTTTTGTACTATTGCCTCATTCTGAGAATGAGTGATGTAACTATTGGTTTAAGATAATGTTTATGAGGTTGTATCTCAGTTGATTATCTTATTATGTTATGTGATATTCTTATGATGTATGATGGTGATTTCATAAAGTTCATAAGGCTATGGTTATATGTAATATGTATGTGTGGGTTTAAGTAATCCTAACCTTGTAGCCTTAGAGGTTGTTGTTAACTAGTAAGTGAATGTGTATGTTAAATGCACTTTATAAAAAAAATTTGGTTCGCTTATGATGTTAATTGCAACTTCTTTTAGGGTTACTTGGCGGGGCATTACACATGGTATCAGAGCCTAGGTTTAAACACTGGGTTCTCTAGGTGCAATTGTGCCCACTATGTTGTTCTTGTGTTTTGTTAGTAGAGTGTTAAGTAATCACGTGTTCATGGCTTTTACTTTAGCATGATATACTCTGTGAAAGAGAGTAGCGTGTTAGTAACCTAATATAAGGTTATGGTTGGAAAGTAAGATACATACTCCATGGGTTATGGAATTGGATGTTTGTATGGGATTATGTATGTAGTTGTTTCCTTTGTAAATGTAAGAAACCAGTAACTGTATCTTGTTTGAATGTTGTGGAATCCCGTACTTGCTTGTGTGTCCATGTGATGGTGATACTTGATACCCATCCATGGGGAAAAGTCACGTTTGGGTGTGGATTTTACCATACCATTATGTGTGTTTGCATGTTTGTTCCTTGATTGAGGACCAACCCAGGTGTGGTTGAAACCTATTTATAGGAGTAACCAAAAGTAACTCCTTTTCGTTAGATCCTCAATCCGTGAAGGGATAGTAGTAGTAACAATTTTTCTTGGGTGTGGTGTGTAGCATACGCATATTGTGGCGTAGAGTATCTTAGCTCAACCAATCCCGAGGAAACGTACCCGCTACTTTCCCTTATGCTAGATCAGGATACTTGGTCCTTATGTGTTAGCCTTATTCCTTAGATTTGGGTATAGCAGCATGGTTGTTAGTTATGCCTGGACATCCGTTGAGGCGATAACCTGGTAGAGTGACGATGTCTTCTTTAGTCATGGATACACTCTAGTCATGTGGATAGCGTGCCCATTCCATATCACATGAGGGTATTTATCATTCTCATTGGATATTGTTTTCTCCTTCCTTGTTTAGTGGCTAGTATCTAGTCACATAGTTGTTGTATAGTGGGATTTAAAGATTGTGAACTTTCTTTCGGTTATTGATGATTCTTTTCGGTTGATTGTTAAGGCCAACACTTTGTTTATATTTGATTGTGAAGGTTTAGCCACAACTTGTGATCTTATTTTCTTATAACCCTAGTGGTTATGAATTTGATTTAGTGTTGAAATTACGCGTATTTATTTCTTTATTGTTGAAATGAAACTTTAATTTGATCTTCTTTATGAACTTAGTGGCTAAGCTAGTTCTCTTTGTTGTTTTCAATGTCGGCTATGTGTTGTATTGTGATTCCTCTCCAAGGTTATTTGAGGCAAACTTGGTGAGTGTGTACGAGGAAGTAGAGGCAAGAAACATTGAGAATGGGGGTATGTGAGGCTGGACGCAGCTAGAACCCACTACTCACCTTTGTATGATGACTATCTCTTGGAGGCTGATCACCTTACACAACAAGAGACAGGTCATTGTGGTCTTGTTTGGATTGTCTCACTTTATGTATGACCTAACCCTATCAAGCCACTGGTTTGATGTTAGATTTAGTTGAGATGGTTATGTTATTGATTCATGGATTCTTCTATCATGGATTGGTATGTTGCTTTCTGGTGTCCAGTTAGACCCTTGTATAGTCTTGTGATGGTTGTTGGTGTTGTGTATTGGTACATATATGTATTGTGTATGATAATCCATAGTTATGTGTTTTTGGAGAATTGGTTGGTGGTTGTTTCACCATGTTGTCTTGGTTGGATTTATAGTGTATTTGGCTGAGTTGTTTACGGCACGGGTTGTTGTTGTTTATGTGTTGAGGTATGGAGTGGTTCAGTTTGGAATCCTTGGTTACGTGTGATTGTATGGATTTTGTTCTATGAGTTCTTGCAGGCTTCTAGGAGTAAGCCTAATCTTTGGGGGGGAGAATGTAATACCCCTCCGTTTTGATTCTTGTTCAAGTTGTTTTATGTTATATTTGGTTGCAATTACTTTGATACTGGATACATTTTGTTATGAGGTTTTGATCGTTACTATTGAGTGACAAATATTATTGTGGGATGTAGTTATCTAATTATTGTTTCACTTGCATTATGGATTAATGATGTTGTAGAGTTAACATGAGATATTATTATGAGATTATTGGAATTATGATGGAAGTGTCAGTTTTGATGAGTGTATTGGTGAAGAGGACGGTTTCGCATCACTCACTTGCGAGCGCCCTGCGAATCTGTAATTTCTTCTTCACAGTGTGTATTATATGCTGGATATATTGTATGATGTTGTTACTTGGTTGCCGGATTGCAGGTACATGACATCAACTCCACCTGGTTTCACAGGTTTGAACGTGTCGATCCAACGGTTAAGTTGAACGGGAGATAGTAGCTAGGTAACATGTGTCAAGTCTATACCCTAGCCTTAGTGTGTCATCAGTTGTGTGTGTCGAGTCATTGTCTGTCTTGTTTTGATATTATTTAATTCTGAAGCATTCTTGATTTGGAAATAGATATTTAGAATAATTGCATTTAAATCATGTTGATGATTATATAATTTAAATAATGCAATGTGGATAAAAGTTTATATTTAAATTAATTAATTATATTTAATTTATTTAATTAATTAAATTTAATCTAAGGGGTTGCATTTAGTTATTAAATAATTAAATTAATTAATTAAACGTGATGCAAGAGAATGGAAGGAAATAAAAGAATTGAAATTAATTTTGGAATTTAATTTAGATGTGTGGGAATTAAATTGGAAATTGTAATTAAATGTTTATTTGAGAAATTGGTTGCAACTTTGGAAATTAATTTATTATTTCAAATTGCATTTTAAATTGAAAGTGGGTTTTCCAAAAGTGAAATTGAAATTTGAAATTGAAGGTGAAATTGAAATTGAAAATTGAAATTGAAATTGAAATATCTAATTTGCATGTAATGTGAATTAGGGTTGTAAATATTGAAATTGAAATTGAAATTGAAATATCTAATTTGCATGTAATGTGAATTAGGGTTGTATTAGGTATTTTTAATATAAAGAATACATATTTTAATTTTAGGGCAAGAAAAATCTTTAGAAAAATACATTTTTACAGCAGGGAAGAATTTTTGGGAAAATTTGCACAAGGGTTTGAAAAAAGTTTTGATTGTAGAATTGATTGAAGGAAAGATTGTTTGCATTTGTTGGATTTTGGATTGGATTCATTGGAGGATTGAAGAAAATTCAGGAAATCTTTGGAGGAGGCTTGCATCAAAAATTCATCTCTTCCTGTAGCTTCTTGTACCAGGTTTTCCTCTTTGTATTTTATTGTTCTTGATTGTTTTTTTTTAAATAGTAGTGATTAAAGATTTATTTGTTAAATCTGTTTTACAAAACAAACTTGATATTAGAAGAAAATAATTAAATAAATTTACAGCCTTTGCTTGTGAAAATTCTTGAGTGAAAATTGTGAAAACCTTAGTTGAATTTAAATTATTTGGGGAAATAGATTTTGTTGTTATTGAAATCAAATATAGAGATTGAAAAATGCAATTAGAATATTTTTAGAAAATGAAACTTTCTGTTTATTATCAAAAAATGAATTTTAAAATCTGCAGTATAGTTATATTTTCATGGTAAAATGGTCTGGTTGCGCCACCTATAACTTCACTTTCACAAACTGGGTTTTCAGGAAATTTAAAAGATTTTTGCATTTTGAAATTTTCTTACCCCTGTCCAAAAATCTCAAATACCCAGATTGTAGTTTTTGAGTTATGCTTGAAACATGAGACTGTTGTTAAGATATTTTCCTTTGGCTATAAATAAAATAATAATAAATTGATATTTATAAATATTAATATTTTATGTATTGTTATTATAATATTAAAATATTATTTAATAATATTTTATATTATAATTTATAATACTAAAGTATTATATTTATTTATATTATTTTAAATAAAATTTGTATATTAGATTAGTGGAATTAAAATTATAAACATATGGGGAAATTATTGTTTATTTTAAAATGGCATGTTAAAGTTTAATTGAAGGAGTTAATATTTGATTTAAAGAATGCATAATTTAAAATTGAATTGTGAAATTTAAATTCATGTGTAAAAGGTCCAATTATTAATTTGACTTAATTGGAAAAATATATTTATATTTTGGAAAATTGATGATAAGGGACATTTTATTTTGAAGTAAACAATTTGATATTCTGTAAAGAATAGAAGATATGTTAATGATTAAATATATTTAAATATATTAATTTATATTTAGTATATATATAGTGAAGATATATATCCATTTGAGAGAATAAATAATATTTTATCTTATTTTATTCTGTTGTTTGCAAATTGGGTATTATTAGTGTTCTAAAAGAAATGATTAGTATGTGTAGAAAATGTATAGAGAAAGATATATTTTTTAATAGAAGTAATTACTTGATTTAAAAGGAAACATTTATTTTGTTAATATGATTGAAGAAAATATATTGAAATGTATATATATATCCATGAGTATTTTCAATCAGTATTTACTTTGTTTTATTTGAGTGCGTGTAATTTAGTTTTGCATGAAGAATTTAAATGATAAGTTTTGAATGTATGGTTAAAATTGATAAGGAAAAAGATATTTAAATATATTGAAGAATTATAGAAATATTTATATTTAAATGTTTGTTTTAATTAATGAGATTTAATTAGAAACAATATGAATGCGTGGTCAAATAGATAAGCCAAAAGATATTTTTTGATACATTGATGAAATTGCATGTTTTTAAATGGATAGAGAAACAATATGTTATTATATTAAAGTGATTGAATGTTTTAAATAGAAAATTGAATGAGATGTAAGATTTAGTTAGGAAATGGAAAAAATTTACTTGCATGGATTTGTGTCGATTTAAAAGTAAATTAAGAAGTTGTTTTATTGATGAGGCAATCAATTATGTTATTTATTAATTTTTATTTAGATTAATTGAATCATTGTGATTGGATTATGAAAGAGGTATGGATTTAGTATATCCAAAAGTAGTATCTTTCTCATGATTATCTTAAAGGATTTAATTCTTTGTATTCAGTAAAGGGAATTACGTTTAATTGTTTTAGATTTCCAATAATGAAAAGGGAAATAGGGGTTATGATTATTTTAGATGATCTACTTATCATGTCTTTGACTTTGTCAACACTACCTATTGAATGAGTATGGATTTAGGAAATCCAAATATTAGATTTGATTGATGACTTAGATGCTTTTGTTGCTATGTCGTCAAGTTGCATTGCTAGTTTTGGGATTTAGTGTTAGTCCTAAATTAAAAGTCTTCTAGAAGAACTTAGAGGATAAGGGTTATTGAATCTTTATGCCATCTAGTTGTTTTCCCTTGGGTAGTGCATGGCGTCTTTTCAGTTTTACCCGGTTTTCATGAATGGGGATGTTTACACCTCCTTGGTTTAGGAGTGGATTATGGGATCCGTGTCTCCTTGTATGGACTGACTTTTTTATGTGGTTTCATCTTGTTGCCTCCTGTGAAAGGATTGGACTATGTGTTGTTGCCTCCAAGATGTTTGGAGTGAGATATTTTGTACCTCTTGTGAAAGGAGTGGACTATGTGATTGTTTCCTCCAAGATGTTTGGAGTGAGTTTCTATTATTTGTATCATCCTTGTGTTGGAGTGGATTATGATGCCTAGTTGGTATGCACTTGTGGTTCCCTTGGTGGATTGTTTGGATGTGTGTTGTCGAATAGAAGAGTGGCTTCTGTTAGGCGTCAGAGCCCAAAGAGGTAAACTGGATAACCTTCAGGAGTGATTTAAATAAGTGATAATTAAAATAATGTACTTAGAAGATTAGGACTAACTTCTCACTAATCAAGATAATTTAATCCTCACTCATAGACACAAGGGCTTGTTTAGACTTGGGATGAGTGAGAAGGCCTGGAATGGCAAGATCAACTATCTAGTTCTTGCGAGAGGTAGTTGATTCCGCATGAGTGAGTATGAGTGCCGGGATTCGGTTGAGGCCACCAGGATTACTTGTGCCAGAGCCTATGAAGAATGCCCAGAGGAGATCTCATGACAAACCTTGCGATGACACTCTATCTATGACAACTGTTGTTAATTATTTTATGTGTGGTTATTTGAACATACTTGATCTACTTTATATCTGGAAGCAATGTGACCTATGTCAATGATGTTGGAGTTGTACATGTATTGTATTTGATTTGTACTTGTATTGTACTTGTATTGTATTTGATTTGTACTAGTATTGTACTTGAGTTGTACTTGATTCATACTTGTATGGTGAATGAGTTGTACTTGTTAATTCATTTGGTTGGTTATGTCAGTTTGAGTCTGCCTTTGGCTAGAGGTAGTAGAATCTTTGTCCATGTTACTTTGTTACTATCTCCTAGCATGGGGGGTGGGCCTTCGGGTACCACATTGGTTGGGTGGAACATGCACCAAAACCGTTGGGTCCCCATCGATCTTCAGTACTTAGTGGTGAGACATCCAGATAGACAGCTCGCGGTTCTTGTTGTATTATCTTGCATTGTAATATTTTAACTTGTATAAGTTATTTTATCCCTCTTATGTTTATGAGGTGGAATTTTGTAATTGTAATCATTTGTACTATTGCCTCATTCTGGGAATGAGTGATGTATCTATTGGATTAAGATAATGTTTATGAGATTTTATCTTGGTTGATTACCTTATTATGTTTTGTGGTATTCTTGTGATGTATGATGGTGATTTCATAAAGTTCATAAGGCTATGGTTATATGTAATATGTATGTGTGGGTTTAAGTAATCCTAACCTTGTAGCCTTAGAGGTTGTTGTTAATTAGTAAGTGAATGTGTATGTTAAATGCACTTTATAAAAAAAATAAAATAATTAGTTCGCTTAAGATGTTAATTGCAACTTCCTTTAGGGTTACTTGGCGGGGCATTACAAAATAGCCCTTATATAGTTGTGCATGGCTAGTAATCAGCCAGTTGCATTCCACAACTGACCCTTGTATGGGGGCAGTGGACGGGAAGGCAAAGTTGGTTGTCTTCACAACCAACCTTTCCCATAGGGGGCGGTGACTATGGGCACAACCCGGCCTCCCCAAAACAAAACTTAAACTTGTAAAAATATCTTTAATTAAAATTGTCATACGGATGAAATTGGACTCATAAAATATTTCAACAGGGATTTAAAAAAAGGTAAGTCCATAATAATTATATATATATACTATGTATATATATTTATGGTAATAGATATATGTGTGTGTGTGTGTGTGTGTGTGTGTGTGTGTGTATGTGTGTGTGTGTAAATATATATATAAAGAAATCAAATGATTTCTCTAATCGTGCAATTTATTTTCACAGATAATTTTTCTTCAAGAAGTTTTCACGAATTCATTAGAAAAGCCAATTTACAAAGATTTTCTACAAAAGATTTTCTCAATTTCTGCAAAGAGGTTTTCAATTTTCTTGAGGTAAACAAATCTAATAGGAATAAGATCAATAATTTTCTACAGATAACATTAACAAAATTTTTTGAGAGGTTCTCTACAAAATTCTACAAGAATTTTAATTCCTTCCCAACAGAAGTTTTCCAGTTTCCTAGTTTTTTCCTTCTGGGTTCTCCATTGTTTAAAAATAATCCCTACAGGAATTTCCAAAACATCCTCGACAATTTTATAATTTCAAAACAAATAAAAAATTACAATAATTTATACATAAACTTTTACAGTAATTTCAAACACGACATTCTTTCAATTTTACAAAAAACTCAAAAGCTTCTAATCTTGTGAGGGAAATATTTTATAGAATTAACAAATTAATCTAATAACCTTTCCAAATTGAAATTAAATAAAATAATGAAGGAACCTAAATCTAGATGCTTGAGCAGATCAAGATTGATGTAGAGCTTCGCCCACCAAACAAAGCTTCTTCCAAAAAAAAAGAGCTTCTTCCAGAAAACGAAGCTTCTTTCAAAAGAAACAAAACAAATCCAGAGCCAAAGTATTTTTGCCAAGATTATCCTTCCCCCAAATTTTCGACAACCAAATTCAATAACCCATTTTAATTTTTAACAACCTCCGAAAAAATATCTTCTCCTCTTCTGTGAAGTAACTTCTTACCTCCCTTTGTTAAAGCAAATATTCTCTCCGTGAAAGAATTCTCCCAACAACCGTAACCAACACATGTCGGAAATCAAATATCTTTAGAATCAATTAACAACTAATCCCTCTAGATATTTTTTAGATATTAATGCATTTTAATAATTCAAAATCACATAGTGTTTTCTAATTTAAATAAAATCTAATTAATTTAATTACTTAAAAAAGTAAATTTAATCATAAGATTAAATCATTCTACCAAATAAATTAAATTAATTAATTAAACTAAATTACAAATCTTCTAACATAATAATCAAGATTAATTAAATAATCAACTAAAATATTTAAAGCATTTATTTCCCTTAAACTTACTTTGCAACATAAATAAACAAGGAAAAAAAGGACCACATGATAACAAAACATGACGAGCTAAAACTAATGACACACTATGACTAAGGTTGTGGCTTGACAAGGGAAACCCAATTACTATCTCCCAATCAACTAACTATTGGGAAATGAAAACGCTCAAACCTGTGAATCCAGGTGGAGTCGATGTCCTGTACCTGACAACCTGCAATCAAAGCACATGTTGAACATGCATATATACCATAATCAATCACACCATGAAGAGAGAATCACAAAATTGCAAGGCGCTCGCAAGAGAGTGATGCAATCATATTCCCTTCACCAATACAATGTCACATCAAACTGACGAATATACAACATCAATAAAATACAGATGAACATACATCAATATCAACTCAAATAAACAACTATGCTAATAAGAAAACATGTCATAACAATAAACATCCATATAGTGTACTCTCACATCAAAATATAAAAACCAACATTGCTCCAAAGTTAGCGATCAAATAATAACATAGTATCATGGTCTCTCAAAGTAAAGGTACTATCTAAAAACATAATCATATCAGAGAAATACACTGTCTGAACCTATGAGAAAAATGGAGGGGTGTTACATTCTCCCCCCCCTAGGATCAAGCTTACTCTTGGAAGCTTGCAAACACGTATAGTACAAAATACATATGATAAATCATAATCATCAAGCACCATATTGATGATTTAACATACAATCTTCTCATACAAACCAATGCACATCACCAAAAATCATATCACAAGGCCACACAAAACACTGGAAAGCAGCATACTAATCCATGATACATAATCCATGAGCCAAGAGCTAATATCCATCTCAGGTAATCTATACCTCATACTCAGTGGCTTGCTAGTGTTAGGCCACACACATGGTGATTCCATCCAATCAAGACCACAATGACCTATCTCTTGTTGTAGAAGGTGATTAGCCTCCAAGAGATAGTCATCACACATAGGTGGGTAGTGGGTCCTAGCTAAGTAACAACCTCCCATACCCCCATCCTCAAGGTTCCTTGTGTCTTCTTCCTCATATAAACTCACCAAGTCCACCTCATATGTCCTTGGAGAGGATTCACAATACGACATATTTCTGACATTGAAAATAATAAAGATAAACTAGTTTAGCCACCAAGATCATAAAGAAGAGAAAATAAAAATTCAATTTCAACAATAAGGCAATAAATGTGCACAACTTCAACACTAAATCAAATATAACCACGAGGGTTACAAGCAAATAAGATCACAATATGTGGCTAAACTATCACAATTAAATATAACAAGGTGTCAGCCATCACAATCAACAAAAAATCATTAATAACCATAAAGAAAGTCCACAATCTTTAAAATTGCATTGTACAACACTATGTGACTAGATACTAGCCACCAAATGAGGAAGGAGGGAACAATGTCCGACTATAATAGTAGCCCTCATGTGGTGTGGAGTAATCATGCCATACACATGACTCAGAGTGTACTCCATGACTATGTCCTGCATCATGTCATCACTCGACATGGTCATACACCAGTTGGAGAAGGCACGTAGTGGTCATATGCCATATGGCAATGATTCTGTGACTCTGCAGAAGTAGGCACACACAGAACACACCCCGCATAGTGATACCTCATGGGAAAAACACACATAGGTACTCGTTGTAGCCAGAGGTATACATGGCTAGGACCTACTCATATACTATCTTACCAAACACTGTCGAAGCAACCATGAGTATCCCTCTACAAGTGTGTGAGGCCCCATAATGCTCATCACACAAGTAGGCTATCATAACACAATCTCATAATGCACCTTCATGTGTCTATGCACGTGGAATCATGTAATATGGCATCATCACCAACAATATGTCACAACATTAGTGTGGTGTGGCATCGTATCTATTGCATCATGTTAGAACATGTACAGATATAGTATATATATATAATTCATATATGATTATATCACTATGCTTCTACTTGAGCTTCACCTCTCATATGGACGAGGTTGACTCAATAATGCCAAATCAATGTCTCTATGGACAACTAGGCATATACTAACAAACCAATGCTGCTATACGCATATCTATGGGGATTGGGCTAACATATATGGATCAAGTATCCTGATCCATCATAAGGGAAAGTAGTGGGTACGTTTCCTCAGGATTGGTTGAGCTTAGACCACTCTATATTGCAATATTTGTATGCTACACAGTCCACCCGAGGAAATTTGTGGCTACTACTATCTCTTCACAGATTGAGGGGCTAGAGAACCAAAAGAAAAGAATCTATGAAACTAACTTTTGGTTACTCTATATATAAGTTTCAACCACACATGGGTTGACCCTCAATCAGGTAACAAACATACAAACACACAAAATGGTACAGCTAATCCCACATGAAAATACAACTTTTTCCCATGGATGGGTACCCAATATCACCATCCCATGGGCACACAAAGCAAGTAAAGGGTATTCACAACACTCAACAAATGCACAGTTATTGGTTCCTCATATTTATAGGGGGGTAAAATTACATACATAATTCCATAAGTACATCTACTTAAATAACCCATGTGATACATATCACTACTTTTCACCCGTAACCTTCTTTAAGTTTTCTTTCACTCTACTCTTTTCCACAGAGCACATAATGCTAAATTTCAATGCCATGAACACCGTGATCACTTAATAACTCCACTTAATCGATTCACAAGGAAAAAATAATGAGCTCATATGTACCTAGTGTATGAACCTAGCTCTGATACCATGTGTAATGCTCTGCCACGTAACCCTAGAGGAAGATGCAACTACAACGGAAGCGAATCATTTTTTTTTTAAAGTGAAAATAATAACATGAAAAGTGCACTACACTAACACATACATCCTCTAACGTACGTGAATAAGCTTACAACTGAGCCCCATAACATAAAACAGTAACTCATTCATAGCATATAATTTATTACTCATGAATTAAAGATCATACATCAAAAACATTGAATACATCGCATAAGATAAAAGTACATTAAAGATCCATAGATTGCATTCATGCAAAATAATATTTATAAAACTCATTTCTAAAGTAAGGAAGATCATTCAATAATGTTACAATTACAAAAATCCTCCTTGAATAAAATTGAGGAGTTATACAAATACAAAGTGACCAACTGGTACAATAAATCATAAGAATGGAACATAATAACCGGTACACACAAGCTCTCCAACTGGAAGATCCCGCCATCATGAACATAAATGGGAACCCAAATGAGTAAGGTGCACATTCCACCCAACTAATTGGTACTCAAAGGCCCAACCTCATGTTAGGAGATAGTAAAGAGGCTTCCTAGACAAAACCAACTACCTCTAGGGACATGCTATCACATGACTAGCCAAACAAATACAACACTTGCATAAGGGTTAGATTGCTTCTAGAGTAAATGATAATCAAGTATACCACTGAACCAAACAAACTACTATCATAGGAGAAGCGTTATCAAAAAACTATATGGGTTACCTTGGCAGACCTTCCTATGCCCCGACCCCCATCCTGATTCACATCCCTATAGACAACACATGGATCTAATCCATAACCAAAGGGAAATCATAGTGCACACATGTGGATATTAATTCACAATCTAAAATGTGAGAGGCAACACATCCCCGTTCGTGGTAATCAGGTGATAAACTAAATACAACTAAACACTCTACCCAAGGGAAATCAAGGGCTAAACAATAAAATACAACAACCCCATATAATACTACCACATCTGGAAGACTTACAAAATAACAACACTTCTAACCAATTTCCCCCAAAACATTAACACAAGAAATCACATTTAGAAGGGAAATTTAAGCAAGAAATAAATCCACCTTTTGGATTTCCTAAATCCAATTTCACTTCAGTGAAATACAACAAGATATTATCCAAATAAACTAATTTAATATAATATCTTTTACGGAAAAAATACGAGATCTAGTCTATCTATTATTTCAATTCTTGTCAATTACTTTTAGATAAAAATGCCAATTTCTTCTTTTAAAACATATCATTTCACTTTGAAAACATTCTAATTTTCCATTTGCATGCATTTGTTTTAAACATCAATTGAATATAAATATATTTAAATATATACATAATCATATATATATATTTATATATATCATTATATATAATAATATATATATATATATTTACATTATACAAATATTAGAATTGTCCACAAACTTTCCATACATAATAAAATATATATATACAAAAGCATATATATATATATGTGTGTGTGTATTCTATATAATATATAAATTCAAAACTCTTAAATAATTGAAATTCATATAAATGAAAGTTCTAAACAAAGGGGCAAACAAACATTTAAAATAACCCTTATATAACTGCGCATGGCTGGTAATCGGTCGGCTGCATTCTACAACCAACCCCTATATCAGGGCAGCGACTGGGAAGGCAACGCTACTTGCCTTCATAGCCAACCTTCCCCATAGGGGGTGGCGGTTGTGGGGATAGCTCGGCCTCCCCAAAACAAAACTTAAACTTGTAAAATATCTTCAATTAAAATCTAGCGTCCTAATTAAAATTGTCGTACAAATGAAATTTGACTCATAAAATATTTCAACAGGGATTTAAAAAAAAGGAAAGTCCACAATAATTATATATATGTATATGGTAATATATATATATATATATATATATATATGTATATGGTAATATATATATGTATATGGTAATATATATATATATATATATATAATGAAATCAAACGATTGCTCTAATCGGGCAATTTATTTTCACCGATAATTTTTCTACAGGAAGTTTTCACAAATTCACTAGTAAAGCCAGTTTACAAAGATTTTCTACAGAAGAGTTTCTCAATTTCTACAAAGAGGTTTTCAATTTTCTCGAGGCAAACAAATCTAATAGGAAGACGATCAATAATTTTCTATAGATAACATTTACAAAAATTTCCGAGAGGTTCTCTTCAAATTCTATAGAGAATTTTAATTCCTTCCCAACAATTTTTTTCCAGTTTCCTATTATTTTCCTTTTGGGTTCTCCATTGTTAAAAAAAAAATCCCAATAGAAATTTCTAAAACTTCCCCAAAAATTTTATAATTTCAAAACAAATAAAAACTTACAATAATTTCTATAGAAGATTTCATGGTAATTATACACAAGACATTCTTTCAATTTTACAAAAACCTCAAAAGCTTATAATCTTGTGTAGGCAATCTTTTCCAGAATCAACAAATTAATCTAATAACCTTTCCAAATTAAAATAAAATAAAATAATTAAGGAGCCTAAATCCATACGCTTGAGGATATGAAGATTGATGTAGAGCTTTTCGCACAAAACAAAGCTTCTTCCATAAAAACAAACTTCTTCCAGAAAACAAAGATTCTTCCGAAAAAATAAAACAAATCTAGAGCCAAAGTATTTTTCCCGAGATTATTCTTTCCCCAAATTTTCAACAACCAAATTCAACAACCCATTTTAATTTTTAAAAACCTTTGAAAAAATATCTTCTCCTCTTCTGTAAGTAACTTCTTACCTCCCTTTGTTGTAGAAAATATTCTCTCTATGAAAGAATTTTCCCAACAACTGTAATTAAAATTTCCCAACACATGTCAAAAATCAAATATATCTTCACAATCAATTAACAACTAATCCCTCTAGATATTTTCTCTATATTAATGCATTTTAATAATTCAAAATCACATAGTATTTTCTAATTCAAATAAAATCTAAATAATTTAATTACTTAAAAAAATAAATTTAATCACGAGATTAAATCATTTTACCAAATAAATTAAATTAATCAATTAAATTAAATTACAAATCTTCTGACACAATAATCAACTAGAACATTTAAATCATTTATTTCCCTTAAACTTACCTTGCATCATAAATAAACAATAAGGAAAAAATGGACAACATGATAACAAAACATGACCAACTAAAAATGATAACACACTATGACTGGGGTTGTGGCTTGACAAGGGAAACCCAATTACTATCTCTCAATCAACTAATCGTTGGGCAATGGACACACTCAAACCTATGAATCTAGGTGAAGTCGATGTCCTATACTTGCAAACCTACAATTAAAGCATATGTTGAGCATGCACTATACCATAATCAATCACACAGTGATGAGAGAATCATGGAATCACAGGGCGCTCGCAAGAAAGTGATGCAATCTCATTCCCTTCACCAATACAATGTCACATCAAAATGACAAATCTACAACATCAATAAAATATAGATGAACATATAGCAATATCAACTCAAATAAAAAACTATCCTAATTAGAAAGCATGTCATAACAATAAACATCCATATAGTGTACTCTCACATCATAATATAAAAACCAACATCACTCAAAAGTTAGCGATGAAATAATAACATAGTATCATGGTCTCTCAAAGTAAATATATTGTCTGAATACATAATCATATTAGAGAAACACATTGTTTGAACATATGAGAAAAATGGAGGGGTGTTGCAAAAATAATGAATTTTGATTCGCTCGAAGAAAAACATTTAATCACTAGTTAAGATCAAGGCCTTGCCTATAGTTCCATGGCAGGAACTAACAAGAGTTGTCTTTTCTTTATATTTTATGGAGTCTAAAATTGTAAATATATATATACAATATAAACATAAGTCTATTTGAACATAATTTTTATTAAAAGATTAATAATTAATTTATTAATTAACTATCACACATTATTTGATAAAAGATTGTAATCAATTTATACATGTAAATTAAATGTATTCAATCCCTATATTTAAGGGATCTATATTTTTTAATTATGGTCTTTGTGGCCTGGAAAAATGCCTTGAAAAAGTCCAATAAAAATGTTTATGCGTACCATTCCTGAAAATTAACAATTTCTAACTTTAATCTTGAAATGTGCAAACATTAAAAATGTCTTCACTTTTTTTTTAAAATGAGATAAATATTTTTTTGATTATGGTTTTGGGGTGGAAAAATGCCCTAAAAAAACTGCAATAAAAATGTTTATGGTTAGCATTCCTGAAAATCTTCCCTTATCGGTCCAAATTTTTTAGCCAATAAAATTGAAGAAAAATAATTTTCAGAATTTAAAAAGTTAAAAATTGTGCATTTAACTTTCACAAAATTAAAATATAATGTATTAAATTTAAAATATAATGTATGAAAAAGAAAATACTGAATTTTGATTCAGTGCAAGCAAAACATTTAATCACTAGTTAAAGCACAAGAGGTGCTTATGGTTCCTTATGTAGGAACTAAAAATAAAGGTGTAGGAGTTCACTTGGATGCAGGTGCTACAGAGGGAAGGTCCCATGGGTTGGTTGGCTTGGTCACAATATGCAGTCTAATAGTATTGGTTGTGCCACTGCAAGGTCTGATTAGAGTCATCTGCAGCACAATACAACCCATCAAGGCTATACTTATGAGCAGGAGGATCATACTTATTGCTCATGGTAAAGGTTTCCCCATTAACAGACATGTTTTTAAAGTGAGACAGTAGAGCCACACACAAGCATATAGCAATCCACCTCACAACCTTGAAAGCCATAATCATATGCTCAACCAACCAGTATAATATGGACCGATTGTTGTAATAAGGCAGGCGATATGGACTGAAAGTATCAACTCGTAAGGATAAAAATATACATTTATTCATGTTAATTAAATAAATAAATGTAATAAGAAAATAGTTTATTTATTTAAATAAAAAAATGAGGATAGATAATTGTAATAAATATATAAAAAATAATTTAATGGACAATGATATTTAGTTGTAGAATTGATGATAAATATATATTGGGGAAGTCATGTTGAATGCAATTGTCTTTGTCTAAAAATGAATATCCTTAGTTTAAGGAATTCATCAAAAAGTATACAATGTTAGTAATTTCTATGGTTCAATCTAGGTGCTATGGAGTTAATATCAAGTAAAATATATTCAATCTAATGTACACAATTGATTTAAGACATGTGTAAATGATCTAATAGAATGTTCACTTGAAAATTTGTTTGTGTCTACTTTCTCAGTAACTATTTAGAAGTTTTCCAACTCATACAGCCAAAGAGAAACCCCCTCTTTGGATTTGGCTTCTCCAAAAGTAGTTCAAATCTCATCATAAATTCACTCCTTGAATGCGAACAATAAGAAGATAGATTGTTTTGAACTCCATGCTATGCATTTCACTTCTTACAAAGAAAATGTCCCCTTTTCTTACTTGACAATAGGATTCCAATAGATAGAGCTTTATATAAGCATCAAAAAATTCCTATTGACAATCTTGATGATATCATCAATAGAAATAACATGAATGCACTCATCATAATTTAACATTAGAACAGTGATGAACAAAAACCACATCTCCCATACAAATCATCACATTTTAATGCACAACGTTTTTCATTCTAGTCTCATCTTCTAGAGAAATATAGGTTATATGCTAACTCTTGTTTCCCTTAATAAGGATTATTTCGTCATAGAACAATTGTAATTTTTCCATGGTTTCTAAAATCAAGCAAAAAACCAAGTTATCATTGTTAATGGCTTCACTCACAACCAATTGATTTGTTGCTTTCTTTGTCAATAGAGTACTTGTCTTTATCTTCATACTTGCAAGAGTAGACATTATGCGAGATCCAATCAGGTTGGGGGCTTTCTCCATTTCAATAAAACACATTTTACAATTTCCTACAATGGAAAGATGATAATAAAAATAAAATTCTCTTATCAACAATTTCTGTCACCAAAAAGTGCAGCCTTTGACACTTTTCACTCATTTGGGCCCTTTCTTGTGGTTTTTGGCCTACTTTTCTTAGGTTCTAAGGTGTCTTGCAAAGGTGTTGTGAAGTTTCATAACACATTTCCTCACTTTTCTAAGACCCTTTCATCATAATTCACCTAAATAACCCTTTTCCAAGACTTAGTCTAAAGTGTTGTAAGGTGTTGTAAGTAGCCCTCACACTTTTCTAGGCTTTTCATCACTAAATCAACCCTTTCTTATGTTATAATGACCCCTTAATGCACTTACAAGTCTTATATTAGTGCGTTTTGAAAGAAAATTTTGACAAACATCACTAATCACATCTTAATTCCTGACAATCAATCAAAATTGCCTAGGTTGACTAGGTCGCCACCTTGGCTAACCTAGTCCCATGTGGCATAAAAATCAAATTTAATTCAAATTTCTTGCAAGATTTTGTCTCCTATACCATAAGGTCATCCCGTGTTGTGTTATTTTTGATAAATTATGGTACAACTTGTATAAATAAGGGTTTTTCTTATCTTTTTCACCCTAATCCCTAATAATACTATTCTTCTCATTCACTCATTCTTCTCAAGCACTCATCTCTCCTTGTTGTCAAGCAAGCTACGGTTTGAGCATTCCAAGTCAATAAGACATCATTTATGAAGCATTCAAGGGAAAATTGTTGTAACAACTCAAGATCTCTCACTATGGCAAGGTACTAAATCCATTGTTTCATGTTCATGCTTCATTAAATTTTCTATTCATTTTGGTTTAGTTACCTAAAAGGGGTTTGACCAAGGCAAATCCCCATGCCCTAAAAATCAACATTTTCTCTTTCTCTCCTTGTGTGTTTGCATATTTAGGTACATTGAAGATCATTGAAAGATTTGGAGACTTTTTGAAGACCTCTCCTTGCTTGCAAAGTCCAAACATCCACTATAAGTCACTTTTAGGCCTAGGAATTAGAGTTTCAAAAGCGGACACCTATGAAGAATTGAAGTGCAAACCGAGGTCTTTTGTTTCCCCTTTTGAATTTATAGAAATCCAAAAGTGGACTAAGTCTCCAACAATGGAAACCTAGTCCCACTAGACATTCTTCTCAGTGATTTTTACATATTCAAACACCCATTTGGAAGAAACGGATTTAGGTACATTGAAGATCATTGAAAGATTTGGAGAAGACCTCTCCTTGCTTGCAAAGTCCAAACATCCACTATAAGTCACTTTTAGGCCTAGGAATTAGAGTTTCAAAAGTGGACACCTATGAAGCATTGAAGTGCAAACTGAGGTCTTTTGTTTCCCCTTTTGAATTTATAGAAATCCAAAAGTGGACTAAGTCTCCAACAATGGCAACCTAGTCCCACTAGACATTCTTCTCAGTGATTTTTACATATTCAAACACCCATTTGGAAGAAACGGGCTATGAACCGATTTTTTCCAGAATTGGGACTAGGTCAACTAGATTGGCACAGGTGTCACAGTCAGCTTTTGCAACATTTTCATTAGCATTTCAAACCTCCATCTGATCCTTCTTTAGATTCCAAGTGCACAGATTATATCTCACATTTTTTTTTTTAGTTTAGTGTATATTTCTAGGTCATTTTGTACATGTTTGCATACAACATTGTGTTTTCCATCCCTTTACATTTCATTTGTTTAAATTCATCATTTCATTTTTAGTTTGTTGTATTTAGGTCATCACATTTCACACACACATCACACATTCTACCCCTAATCCTTTTAATGAACTCTAAGATGAAAAGGTGTGAAAGAGAGCTTCTAAGTGAAAAACCCTAGGAGCTCATTGAGGAATCCTCTCCTCTTTCCCATTATTTCATTTTTAGTGGTTCACCATTAATAATGAATCTATAGGTGTCTTCAAGCATAATGATTGATCATATCCTTTCTTCTCATGAAATAATCAAAAGATTAAAAAATAAAACTAAACTGTGTACGTACATATTGCCAAAAATCAAACCATGCACCCATAGAACTACTCACAAAATCTACAATAGTTTTAATGAAAGTTTGTCTGCTAAAGAAAAGTTTCTTAGTGTTGACCACACCAGGAATTGAAATTACATGAATGAAAATAATATAGAAAGATGTCGGTCAAAAATCATAAATAAGAGACATTAAGTTTTCAGTATATCGACAAATCCTTCAAGTCTTCCCACAACCTCTCAAAAATTCTTGCTAGTAACCACCCATCACCCCAAATGTGCCTCAATGCTCTTACACCAGTCTACACATTTTCTTTTTTGTAACTATCTCCCATTATCTTCCATAAATTCATTTTTCTCATTTTGACTGCTATGATAGTCTATCACATTGGTCTCCCTCAAACACCATAAGCTCGTCTTTTCACCATTTAACAAGAAAAAAATATGTGTCACTCTAATACCAAATGAAGGTGAATTGTTCATTGATATTATTGAAATGCAGGAGTAGATTTGTACATGAAGGATTACAGTTGAGGTATAACTATAGTTTTGTAACTGCATAGTAACTATAAATGAACCTTTTCATATCATAATCTAACAATGTAATATTTATGTTAATATATTAAAGGACTCACATATATAAAGTAAAATACAACATATATTTAATATATTTGTAATCAAATTTGATTAAATTACTTACATTAATTATTTATAAATACATTAATAGTGGCATGGTGTGATGGTTAAGTTGTGTTTTTGTTGACATCAAGTTTCAAACCCCTATGGGGTGTATTTGTTGAGTGTTTATGTTGGAGACGAGGCCCCCCATTGGTGAGCTCACCAATTCATAGCTCCAAGTCAAAAAATATTTACTTTATATAAAAAATATATTTACAAATACTTTTAGAAAATCTATGAAATTAAATACAATATACTCTTCATCAGATCTTTAGGATACATTCCTAGAAATTAAAATTCATCATTAAATTCACTATCATTCAAACTTCTCCATCCATGTCCTTCACATATTTATAATTATTATATTTTACTCCATGTCCCACAATTAATTTCCATTACAAAAAATCAACAACATTGATTTCCTTGTATGTATTGCACTTATTTAATAATTTTGCAAAGATATTTTATGTTTTCTAATTGGTTTCCACAATCTAACCCTAATTATTTAATACATAAAGAAATAATACATATCTTAGAAAACATATCCTTATTCCTACCCATCCATATTGGAGAATGTTTTTAACTTAGCTATACCAAAATAGTTTTATCATTTAAAATATCAAATTTTGGATGAAACACATCCTTACTTGGTCGGTTACATTAAAAACCTATATATAAATTATTGATAGTTGTTGGGGATAAGGAGTCGGTTTGTCATCAAGATAGACATCTAAGACAATAGTGCCTTAGTGATTTCAATTCAAAATAACATCAAAGACACAAAAAACTATACCATAAAGCAAAAATAGGCACAATGAATCGCCCATTGATCCTATTGAGGAAAGTAAATGCATAACAATAAAAGATTCAACACAAATAGATAACCATGAAAGACAAATATGATGACACACAGATATACCTAGGGAAAACCCTTTCAAGTAAAAAAACCCCACACTCCAAAAGATCGAGCCATACAATTATTCAGCAATAGAAAATAGTTACAATACAATCTCAGGCTCATAGCCTATACAGAAGTCAAATATTGTTCATCTGGAGAATAGCAGGCAACATAAAACCAGAACCTTCACATAGTTGCAATGTCATACATCTTACATACTATATAGATTCCCTTCAGCTCCTCAAAAATAACTCTCAGCCAACCTCTCAACCAGCCCATCCTCAAGCCTCACAGGTTCAAATCATTCAGATCAAAGAGACCGAGTGTTTGCAGTTGCAATGCCTTGGCATACTGCTCGAACACACTTCACCTTCTCTCTATCTCAACGGCTCACTCTTCACCTTTTTGGTTTTATCATAATGTATATCTCTGACTGAGCCATACATTGCATTCAATGATCCAACCAATCATTGACCCTCAGGTTCAAGCATCGAACAACCAAGCACACATCCGATCTGCACAGATTGCATCGAGCCACCCAGGCAATAAATCCATCGCCTTAATCGGGTTCAATTTCCACAACCTACAATAACTGTCTATCACTATTTCGGTCTTTGGCCAATCAAATGCTACCAACCTACCACATGTCATTAGAGTACCACTCTGAAATCGAGTCCAACTCAGTCAAACTCTGCCCCGAACTCATTTGAGCTCTTGCCGCATTATCGCCGAGCTCGTCACCACCAACTGCGGTAAAGTGGTGAGCTAGACCGAGCTCATCCTTCACTTCACTGCACTACCACTACCCGATCTGGCCCAACTCATGGTGTGGTGGTAACCACCTGCACAAACCTTAGCCTCCAACCGCACTACTGCTGGGCTTGGATTTTCCCATCATGATATGGCGGTAACTGTATCGCAGACCATCAATGGTCAAACTACATCACCGCGGCTTAAGGAATAAGCCTTTGTGGTAAGGCGGTACACTCCAGCACTAACTGACACAACTTCACCGTGCTACCGCACCCAGACTTCCAGACCTCCATGGTAAGGAGGTAACCGCCCGTCTAGACCATCAGCGGTTTCACCGTGCTACCGCGGAGACCGCTAGGTCACCCCACGGTAGGGTGGTGACCACTTTAGTAGACCACCAACTGTCTCACTACGACCACCATGGTCACACTAAGCACAAACTGCGGTAGGGTGGTAACCATCGCTAGACCACCAGCCGACAGTGTTGCTCACCGTTTTACCTCGGCATCAACTGAACCACCCTGCAGTAAGGCGGTAAGACTTTTCTCCACCACCTCGTCGCTAACCGCACTACCTCGCCACCATCGAGCCACCTCCATGGTAAGGAGGTAAGAGTATTCCAAACTACCGCCACTTCACCACGCCACTGCTAGGTAGGAAGAAGACCGTCATGGTAAGGTGGTAACACCACCCAACCAGGCCGAACAAGGTGGCCCGCAATATGGCGGTAAATGCCCAAGAAGGAGAGAAAACACCTAAGTCTTCAAATGGGTCGAGCCGAAAGTTGAGGCAAATTTCCCAACAATCTCCCACTTGTTGAAGACTTTTAGGCTTCCTCCAAAGACCTGAACAAGGACCAAACCAATCTCTCATGCTCCAAACGAGACCCCTGCAATCGACATCTAGAATGTCCACCATCTCAGGCAACCACTCCAACCATTCAACATAGGAAAAGGGACAAGCCATGGTGTATATGCACCAGTCTCAAGAAAGAAAGAAATTTATCCTTCAAGCGGAAAAAGCACTACAACAGCAAACAACAAGGCACCAACACGAGCATAGGAAACATGACACAAACTGCAATTCTCCAAAAGAAGAACACCAATCAGCGAGAACAACAACCAGGGACCTGATTGTCCTCATCCAATTGACCAAACCCATGCAGCTAAACATAGCACCCACAGCTCATGCTAATATGTCCAACCACCCATACCTCAAAGGTATGTTAACCAGTAGTAGACTCATGCCATCATAAAACCACCGATCTCAACAGCAAACAAGCACCCTGTGTCAACCAGTCGTACACCAAACATGTCCAAGTAATCCCACTACAAGGGCACTATCCAGATGAATGCAAATAAAGCACCATCACAAATGATCCAGGCGTACCAAGTCCACCAGCCCCTGCATATAGAAGAAAGTAATCATGTAGTTCCAAGGGACACCCACTCTGATCTGCACAACCTACAACCTCTTGCTGCAAGAAAATTTTCTCTCATCAATCATCCACTATTCTTCCAAGGTTCCATATTTGAATGAAGAAGGAAAACCCCTCGTTTCATTTCCAATGTGACAAACACATGACCACACGAAATAGTGACCATCACGGCTCCACAAACATCTAAAGTCATATGAAACAAACAGGAAGAACAAGACCAGATTAGAGAGAAACATCAAATCAAAACATGCCCTTCTACAAACCCTTCTAAAGGCTAGTTGTGATAATTATGATCTTCTTCACATCCCAAAGGTAAAAGCCATAACAACACCCAACTACACCATGGATGTAAGCATCAAGAAGATCAGAATAACCCATACACCATCTCCTGTCAGTCCTCAAAAGCACAAGGAGATACACAATGCTGAAAAGTATAATGGGAAAATACCTTTCATAGGAACATTGCCGAGCAGACCAAGGAGAAAAGAAAATATGCTCCTCCAAGATATACAAGTCACCATGACTTACCCAAGAACATTCTCCTTCAAGGTCTCTATTGAATTCGCATTCAACCAAGGTGTGGGCTTCTCAGACTTTCAACTGTAACAACAACATTCTCATAAGAATTCCAACCTCACCTTATTCTCCATGCATCCATGAGTATTAGCAACCTATCATCTCATGCTGACTCCAATCTGCAATACTACAACAACCATGAAGTTCACTAGCATGTGACCAATGCACTCAAAACATAGAGAAACATCAAACCACTATGAAAGCTTCAAAAACTTATCATGACACCATGATCTACGCATCCCCCTTCGGAGATACCATGCTTCAAGGGAGCAAGCTATGGTCTCAAGAGCAAAGAAAAATGCCAAAACTCTAAGAAAGAGTAACCATGACATAAAGCAAACAACTCTAAACCGAAACCAACATCACCTGTCAAGCACCACCAGCAACTCAGCCAAAACTAACAATGTCTTCCATGGCTCCAAGATGCTGCACACCTTCAAATAGTGAACTGCATATGCAAAAGAACACAACAACTGTAACACCAAATAAGGACACCAGTCATTGCTAAAGCTCCCATTGCAACATGACACCAAGCTTTCCAAGCACCATCACTGACCACACCATCATTTTCAAAAGCTTACACTAATTAGTGTAACAAGCTCTTCATGACAACGTGACTCTCATGCTATAGGTTCCCAACACTGACTATTCAGGTACTTAAACACCATCCCTCCTTTCATCTCAAAATAGCCACGCCAATGCACAAGTGACCATAGACAAGGCCAGCTAGCATATGTGCAAAAAGACATAAGAAATTACATCAATATGGATAGTCCACTTCTAAGTTGTCTCACTACATTCAATGGGTAGCTAATCCACCAACCACACAACTCGGAGATCCACTTCAAATGACAACCTTGGAAATCTATTATCACACTAGAAAACTGCAAAACTAAGATTTCAAAGAGAGCAACCATGTAGACAACCATGACTCAAACACTAGATCAACAACATATCTGATTTTCCAATCACGTCCACAACTCAAGCACCATATTCCAAGCAACCATTAAGCACACACCACATGAATGTTGAATGAGTAAAAAACATACCAACACTCCCATGCAGAGAAGACATCATACCTCCTCTAAGACATGTCGAGCTACAACTATCTCATCCAGTCACACCCCAAAAGCTAGGATCTAGAAAATAGCACACAGTAGCTCCACACAACGCAAGTTTTCTTTTGATCGTGTAAAACCTACAAAACCACAATGTTTATAAAACACCCATGCATCTCCGTCTTCATTGCTCATCTAGATCACTCAAGAGTCTGCACACAACCATCATGGTTAACCAGAACAATGAAAGAACATGAAAATGCATCATAGACTTTTTAGGAGAATCTACAAAAAACCTTCAGATCCAAAGACATGAATCTGAACCATGCAAGTGCAAGAAACAGGCACACAGGAACAATAGGTCCATTTCAGACTAGTTCCAAGACCACAATCATGCACAAGCAAATGAGAGAGCTAGGCTATCTAGAAGTTGCAAACCACCAAGGTCACTTCATAGCCTCCATGCAATCAGAGCACCAGAGAAACTGCCTTCAGTGCTAATTCAAAAACACCCAGCACAAGCACAACTCTCCATAGCTGATCAACAACACAAGCAAGTCCATACCATCAAGGAGCCTAACACATAAACACCCAGTATGAACACCACGCTTTATTGCAACACAACCACAAGCACTTCTCACACCCTTTGCATCAGGAACTTTTCTATGAGCCAGGAGCCTCAGACCATGTTTCTAAATTATGACCAACTCAAGAAATCTCTAGCGACTTTCAAATTGCGTGTTGAATCAAAGAAGAACACACTTCCACTCATCGAAGGATCAATCACCAACTGATTTCTCTAGACTTCCTTAAGCTTGCCAGGCTAAGAAATTATCACAAGAGAAAACCCAAAACTTCAGCAACCAAGAGAAGACTTTGAAACCACTGGTTGGTATCAACATTCCTCAACCTCCTTCAACCAGCTCTGATACCAGTTGTTGGTATCAAGAGCAACAAGCTACTAGCTCTAATACCACTTGTTGGAGATAAAGAGTCGGTCTGTCGTTAAGATAGACATCTAAGACAGTAGTGCCTTAGTGATTTCAATTTAAAATCACATCAAAGACATAAAAAACTATACCATAAAGCGGAAACAGGCATAGTGAATCCCCCACTGATCCTACTGAGGAAATTAAATGCATAACAATAACATATTCAACACAAACAAATAACCATGAAAGCCAAATATGATGACACATAGATATACGTGGGGAAAACCCTTTCGGGTAAGAAAACCCCACACTCCAAAAGATTGAGCCATTGTATTATTTAGCAACATAAAATAGTTACAATACAATCTCAGGCTCATAGCCTATACAAGAGTCACATCTTGTTCATCTGGAGAATAAAAGAAAAAAAAAACCAAAACCTTCACATAGTTGCAATGTCATACATCTAACATACCATATAGATTCCCTTCAGCTCCTTAGAAATAGCTATCTTAGCCAGCCTCTTGGCTAGCCCAGCCTCAAGCCTCATAGGTTCACATCGTTCAGATCCAAGAGACTGATTGTTCGCAGTTGCAACTCCTTAGCATACTGCTCAAACACACTTCACCTTCTCTCTATCTCAACGGCTCACTCTTCACCTTTTTGGTTTTATCATAATGTATATCTCTGACTGAGCCATACATCGCATTCAATGACCCAACCAATCGCTGACCCTCAGGTTCAAGCATCAAACAACCAAGCACGCATCCAATCTACACAGATTGCATTGAGCCACCAAGGCAATAAATCCATCACCTTAATCGGGTTCAATTTCCACGGCCTACAATAACTGTCTATCACTATTTCATTTTTTTCCAATCAGACGCTGCCAACCTACCACGTGTCATCCTTTCATTAGACTACTACTCTCACATCGAGTCCAACTCGGTCAAACTCTGCCCCGAGCTCATTCGAGCTCCTGCTGCATTACCACTGAGCTCATCACCACCAACCGCGATAAAGCAGTGAGCTCGACTGAGCTCACCCTTCACTTCACTACCCTACTGCTAGCTGGTCTGGCCCACCTCATGGTTTGGTGGTAACTGCCTGCACAAACCTCGACCTCTAATTGCAGTACTACTGGGCTTGGATTTTCCCATCGCGGTATGGTGGTAACTGTATCATAGACCGTTAGTGGTCAAACGACATCACCATGGCTTAAGGAACAAGCCTTCATGGTAAGGTGGTAAACTCCAGGACTAACCGACACTGCTTCACCTTGCTATTGCACCTAGACCGCTAGACCTCCATGGTAAGGAGGTAACCACCCATCCAGACCATCAGCAGTCTCACCGTACTACCGCAGAGACCGCCAAGTCACCCCGTGGTAGGGCAGTGACTGCTTTGGCAGATCGCCAACGGTCTTTCTGCGACCACCACGGTCACATCGAGCACAAACCATGGTAGGGTGGTAACCATTGCTAGACCGCCAGCCAACAACGCTACTCACCGTGTTACCTCGGCACTAACTGGACCACCCTGCAATAAGATAGTAAGCCTTTTCTCCACCAGCCCACCACTAACTGCACTACCTCGCCACCATCGAGCCACCTCCGTGGTAAGGAGGTAAGAGTCTTCCAAACCGCCACCACTTCATTGTGCCATTGCCAGGTAGGTTGAAGACCATCGTGGTAAGGTGGTAGCACCACCAAACCGCCGAACAGGGTGGCCCGTGGTATGGCGATAAATGCCCAACAAGGAGAGAAAATGCCTAAGTCTTCAAATGGGTCGACCAAAAAGTTGAGGCAGATTTCCCAACAATAGTAGCAATATTTTCTTACAAATAATCTTCCATTACAAGGAGGAAAATTATTATTGTTGATGCCCAATATTTATTTTATCCTTGATCAAAAGCCATCACCTAACCTTATTTCATCATTAATAAAGGGAGTATGCAAATAATTCAAAATATTCTCCTAATATCTTATCATGGACATCCAATATATCTCACCCTAATTTATAACATTTTCCTTCCATAGGGGTATATATGGTTCTATTCCTAATTATAATTTATAAGATAATTAAATGGGTATGTGCAAGATTATCATGGGAAAAATAGGCCCTTAAGTTGCAATAAAATTCAGAAAATCAGAGTTAGGCAACTTGACGTAAAATTTTGAATAAGTTATCTATATTATTTCAAAAATATGTAAGAATAGAATCTGTCTAAAATTGAATGTAGTTTCTAAACTACTAGGTTTATTTATTTTTAAATAAAATCTATTTGGTGAAAATTTGAAACTTCAATGCAGTAGTACATAAATTATAGGGAAAAAATAAGAAGTAGGTGTCTGTCTGACCACCCTAACCACAATAAAATGATAATATTTTAGATATAAGTAGGGGACTCATGTCTCAATGTGATGCATATTTTTTTGTAATTTTTTTCCAAGTAAACAATTAATTATGATTTTTCTATTACAAATTTAAAAAAATATAAAAACTCGTATGTCTAACCACCTTAACTTGGTCAAAACTTCATGAAATTCAATTTTTTTTTTTAATCCTATAGTATGCAAACCATAGAATGTGACACATGTTTCAGATTCAAAAAATGTGATACCGTTTGAAATTTATAGATGTTTTCCAATCAGCCTATCAATCCAGACTTTAGTTGTAATTCAAATAGAAAATGAATAATAATTATTTATTAAATTCAAAGTAAATCATAATTTATATTGGTGGACAGCTGAGAATCTCCTTTCAAAACCCTTTTCATTTCATCAATTTTGGGTAAAAAAGAAGTCGTCAGCCACATGGGCCATCATATCACTTAGATATTGCCACATTTTGGCCCATCATGATCCTGCACATACCCAAATGTTAAAATAAATTAATATCTTGTCAATAAAAATAATATCTAACAATAGAACTAAGAATTATATGATTATAAAAAATATTATAATAGTATAATAATTTAACTCAAAGGTCTCGCAATCCATAAGGCCTTGGTCTCGCTCTTTCAATCCTCTAACTGAGCCGTTGAATATCAGACCGCTTTGGGTCCATCTACCGAATCTCCCTCCCCAGTTTTGGGAGCATTCTTGTTTTGAAGCTATTGGCAACTCCATTGGGCGCTTGTTGAAGGTGGACAATACATCTCAAGATCTAGGGCATACTATGGATCTTTTATTTTAGTTGATTTGGACATCTCCAATCCTCTCCATGCTGATGTGGTTTCAATGGTGGGGGACATACCTTGGACAAAATTTTTGGACTATGAGGGCCTGCCCGTATGGTGCAGGAGGTGTTTCTCCATTAGTCATTGGGCCTCTAGTTGCCCTCTTGCTCATTGCAAGGACACTTCTACTTGGTGGAAGAATGCTTTCTCTGACCACCTCATGGTTGGTTCTCCCTCTTTGGATGATTCCTCTAAGGAGGGTGACCCTCCTACTCCCTTGGTGTTTAAGCCCTTCCAAGCTCCTCTTCCATCTATCCCTTTCGTGGAACCTTTGTTTCCTTGATCTAGTATCGTTATCCTGGCAGAACCTACCCATCCCTCATTGATTGAATCTACTAATCCTTTGATAGCTCATATCTCCTCTTCTACACTGACATCTACCTCATTGAGTGGTGGCTCCTTGCTTGGGGTGGCTATTGAGGACCTACTCCTCTTGCCTCACTCAGTGGATTTTGATTCTGAGTCTTCCTGTTTTGTTGTGCTAAGGAAGAAGAAGGGACTCCCTAAATCCATTTCTTTGTGGCCTTAGGTTTTGGGTGTCAAATTAGTCCCCTCAACATTCGGGGTTGTCTAGTCCTTGTTAGCTGCTTTATAGTTGTTGGTCAGTTGTTTCTATTGTTCTTTTCCTAGTTCATGTTTTTTTCGAACTTGCTTCCTTTTGGCCCAGTGGGATCTCTATGTGAAGGGTACAACACCCTGTAAATGTTGCTTATCTTATAAAAAACTCAAAGGTTTTGCATGATAAATAAGAACAAATGAATTAATATATTCATAATATTATATAATAAATAACATAAATATGTCACATAATTGCATTGCTATAAAGTATCGTAAAAGAGATCAAAAATATTAAATAAAAATTATAACACAAAATTGATTAATAAAGATTACAATTAATTTGGGCTCTACAATAATTATGTTAAATAAAATTTTTAATTTACTATACTATTGGATATAGATACCAAAAATCATAGGAAAAATATAATACCTATTCTATAGTAGTCCATAAATAAATATTATTCTTCAAGTTGTGATCATAAAGTGGGTTCAGAAGAACCTTTGGTTACCATATAACTGAATGTGTATATTGAATTTTATATGATAATGTATTTAACGTAATAGTAATTACTAATGAAGATGAATATTACAAGAAATATTTGTAACATATCAAAGAATTAAGTTAGAAAGTGTATATATAATATTCAGTAAATAAAAATAAAGTTATGAATGTGTAGATCTTTAGATAGCGGGACATTAAACTATATATTTTCTTAAAAATTCTCTAAAACTATTTATATTTTATAACATATATATTGGAATATTAATATTTACATTAATAAAGTAACTTTAATGACTTTTTTATTATTGTTATTAAATAATTAGTTACTTTCTTGTAGGTGGTAATTTAGGAAATTATGATGGAGACGACTTATAAAAGCCACAACATAATACATTCAAAATTAACTCTTAATAATATTATTATCATTTTCATTTTTATTATTGTGCAAATGTAGATGCTTTTGATTTTATCAATATTGTATCAAAGCCTAGGAGATATTTTGTGGATGGTGGTGGTGTTGCTTTCTCCATTGTTCTATGATTTTTCTTGTATTTAACATTTGTTGTGACCAATTGATTTCTATAACAGAAACATGAAGATTTCTACAATATTTATATAGAAAAAGGCATAGAGGATCTATTGACTTTAAAGTATCTTTAAATTCTAGACATTGAAATATTTCCCATGTTTAATCATTTGACCTATTAAAATTGAAATCATTATTAAAAAAACATATAAATGGTTTCATTGCAAGATAGTACTAGTACTTTGTTCCTACTTCCTTATGAATCAAAAATATTTGGAAACCCTTTAACCCAATTGTGTCATAAGCCTTGTTTTTGAAGTTATAGCCACTTAGCATTGTATTTAAAAAAAAGAATGGTTTTCATGCAATCTTTTGATTTAATATTCTTTGTGGTCAAACATAATAAAATTTTAGGTTTTCAATATTCTAATATAGGAAGCCCTTATGAAATGGAAAGAAAAAACTGAGAGGGATAGTTTTTGGCATGTAAAAACCTCTCTTTTTAGCCATAAAAATTGTTCAATTCTAATGTATCATAGTGTTTTAACAAATTATTATCCCACTCTTAAGTTCATTAGAAGTTTGGCCATTAATATTCTTTAAAAAATACAAGATCATAACATAGTACATTCCAATTAGTTCAACTTTAATATTTGAGAGCATTGAAATTTATATCATTAGATAATGTAAGAAGGGTTTTCTATTTTTTTCATTATTTCCAACCTTCAAAAATTAGACCGTGGTAAGAGATGAGGGAGACATAAGTAGTTAAGTTTTCTTAAGGTGAAAGAGCACTAAAATATTTTAAATATTTACTAGTGCTTATACAATAAGGAGTTTGGGTAGTTTTTATTTATTGGAAAAATTATTTGGCAATATTTTGTCAATAGGTTTATATCAATTGAAACTAATATCTATTTTTTTTTTCATTTAAACATTGTTAGAAAATATTCTTGTATTCTTTTAATTTTTACTACACCTAGTGGGGCCTCAAAAGAATGACATGTAATATGAAATGGATAAAATGTAATATGATTAAATTAGAGGTTCAAGGCATCAAATTTTTGAGGTTTTTCATCATTTCAAGTGAGCTTCTAATTTAGATATGGTTCTCTATATGATTATAATATGTTTATTCTCTTTCCTTTTTTTGATGATGAAAAAATTGAAGAATGCATATATTGTGAATATTTTTCTTGAAGATTGGAATGGATCAGGTGAACTCAATATGGATTGTTATCTAGATAGTTCGAGAGTATGAATTTGGGAAATTATATCCTTTTAAGGGTCATGAGACAACTTGATGGAGAAATGGATTATTGTCCAATAATTCTCTGATTTGAGAGTTTAGGGAGGTAAGTAGGAGATATTTTCCACATCGTTTCAAATTATGATATTTCTATCAGGATTCAAGCTTGTAGTTTTTGAGTCAAACTCATTGACCCATGTTTCATGAGCAGTAGTTCACAAGAACCCATCTCTCACGATAATGAATGGTCCACTTAGCACTCATTGCATCTAGGTGATGCTCACACAGGTGAAGCATTGGGCCATCTCGGGAGGTCACCCATCCCAACATTTCTCCAACTCAAGTGTGCTTAACCATAGAGTTTTTCCCAAGGTTAAAACCACTTAGCTTGCAACCCCATTTGCAAAACCTTTAGAAAGTGTTGTGCCTTATTATCCATTCATTATAGATCCCCTTTAGCTCATCAATTGATAAGTAGGAGATATTTTCCAAGGAATCTTGATGGACCTACACTTGGTTTACAATTTTATTTTTTCAAAGAAAAAGCTTCTAAAGAACATGCATTTGTTCGTCTCCATCAATATTTTTGGTGTGGAATGTAAACCTGAAAGGGGAGTGTGGGAATATTAAAGTATACAGTAATAAAGTCACCTTAGTGACTTTATTATTATTATTATTGTTATTAAATAATAGATTTCTTTCTCCTACATTGGTTACTTTAGAAATTATGATGGAGATGATTTATAAAATCCATAATGTAATACATTAAAAATCAACTCTCAATAGCACTATTATAATTTTTAGTTTTATTACCATGCAAATGTAGATACTCTTGACTTTTCCAATAATGTGAAATATTATAGAGAACGTTGAATAAATAATGTATAGTAATATTTTATATATGATTTGATGATTATTGAAGCATACTACATGAAATTAATTCTCAATTTGTATTATAAATTATTTGGATAATAATTATGTACAAATGTAATTTGTATCTATTAAGGAGTTAAGATATAATACCATCTCTATAACATATAGACAAAAAAATAACACACCTTATATTGTAATTTTGAGGTGGATTTTGTAGTTATAGTTTTCCACAAACTTCCATGTGTGTAATGAATGCAATATGATAATGATTGAATTGAAATAATAGTTATTAAAGTCAATTCATTCTTTTGTAAAGAATAACTAATTTTTTTATTGAATAGTTGGTGAATATAATTGAACTTATAAATCTATCATTGAAACACTACACAAAATAATGATATCAAAATAATGTAGTGCTTGATCAATTATATGTATAAATATCTTTCTATTAATATTAATTTGTTTTTAAATATGTTTTATTATAATAATATAAGTCTCCTTAAAAATATAAAGAATTTAAAATTTAAATAAATAAATTATAAAAATTACCAGTAATTTTGAAATTTAAAAATAAAGAAATAGAAATATGTTCAAAATATAAATAGAAAATATTTTTAATTATTAATATTATTGAATATTAATTTAAAGAATATTAGAAAAAGTATTAAATTGCTTTCAAAGACAAAATATTTTCAATATAAAAGGCATGATAAACATAGTCAAAAGCGTTTGTTTTCCTCATTCATTGCCTTCTCTGTAAAGAACGTAGGATTGTTTTCTATGACTAAAACATATTAAAATAATAAACAACAGTGAAACATGCACAGGCCATTATGCTGGAAAGTTTTATGACAATAAAAAGCGTTCTTATTCAAAGCAACGGAGCGATAATGAAGAAGTCGCTGGTGAACTACTGAATTGAGGAAGTAGAGATAATTAAATATAGAAGCAATAATAACTCTGTAACTTCATTCTAACAGTAGACGAACTGGTAGGTCGTAAGCATATAGCCGTTAGATTGTCCTTTACCATTTCCATCAATGGCCTTAAAAGCATCAGTTTCTAAAACCAATCCTCCGTTTTGGCACTCGTCCACGATTCGTACGGTCACTTTTTGACCCGTCGAATCATTTGTCACCTACGACAATTCAAAATTAATTAGGTACACCTAGGTTAAACATTATGCAATATAAGCTAACGAATTCTTAATATATTTCGTGATATCACAAAGGATTTATATTTAACAATTAATAACACGATACATTGTTGCAGCCTACGAAGAGCTATTATAAAAAGTAGAGGTGGAGGAGTTCACTTGGATGCAGGTGCCGCAGAGGGAAGGTCCCATGGGCTGGCCGGCTTGGTCACAATATGCAGTCCAAAAGTATTGGCTGCGCCACTGCAGGGTCTGATTAGAGTCATATGTAGCGCAGTAGAGCCCATCAAGGCTGTACTTACGAGCAGGAGGATCATACTTATTGCTCGTGGTGAAGGTTTCACCATTAACAGACACATTTTGAAAGTCAGACAGGAGAGCCACACACAAGCATATAGCAATCCACCTCACAACCTTGAAAGCCATGATCATATGCTCAACCAGCCAGAATAATATGGACAGATTGTTGTGTTAAGGCAGGCGATGCTGTCCTTCGAATGGCTCCCATGATTTATAGCATTAGAATTAGGCTTTTTTCCAATAGTTTATCATGGTGGCCGTGCAGCCCTTGGCTTATTTCTTTGGATTGCGGAATGAGACCAAGGATAGATTTAAAGTACGATATATCCAACTCCGAGTGATGATAGGAGTGGCTTTTAAGAAGATTTTATGTATTCTTCATGAAATCGGCAATGAAATAGAATTATGTTGGGAATTTTCTCTATAAGCGAATGTTTGTTTGTTGGGTCATATCCATTTCAACCTCGTTCTTGTTTTTACTATCATATTTACCATATAATGAATATGCTTGTATATCTATATACACAAACACACTCGCAAGTATATATTATATGAGTATATGTGTATAAATATATATGTATTATTATTTGTGGGGTATGATAATCATAGCTATACATCCGATGGAATGGGTACATATTATGTGGATAAGAATATATATTTATTTATATAGAGTATATAATATATGGATTGTATGAGCTAGTAAATTTAGGATTGTCGAAGATATATTTTATATATCCAAGTGTATATATAAATACATGATACCTCAAGTGTGTGTATGTGTATATAACTTCAATAAATATATATTATTATGAGTCCATGGTAGTAGGAGGCACATAAGTAGAAAAGGCAAACCACACCTTAGTGCATTACTTGCAAAGGGTATGGAAATTAGAATGGCATCTGCATATAATGTGAGTGAAGGTTAGACTACCACACACCATATTAAGGGGAGAATAAGTCTAATACAATAAAACGTTTGTTAAGGCTCGTAGATAGAGATCTTTAAATTGCATAGAAATGTGATAAAGTAAGTTCAAACCCAATGATGAATGGTAGAGACCAATGTAGGATGAGAATACCTTGCGCTTGTAAGATAGAAGCCAATTTATTGAAGACTTATTTTTATGTTATAAGTCCATGGCTAAAATATGTTGATATTGGACATTATTGTGGAAGTTGACTTTGGATCATACACGACACTGTATAAAGAGCCACATAACACTAGCCAAGAATATACATGAGTGAGACATAACAATACATCTAAATTTTGTTGGCTTTGACTCGGAAGATGCGAGAAATGAAGAAAAAATGGATTAAGTCCAACACATTTATTTACCCCAGTCAACTCAACCCATAAAACAATCGATTCAGGTTATTTGTTGCTAAATTATAATTGACATATTCTTCTCATCTGAGAATCATGCCTACTTACTAGTTTTGGCGCCACCTTTGTTTTCACTTTCCTATAGATGTCATTTTGGGAGAAATATACAAATTCTCCATGTGCAGGTTAAAATGGTCTTTTAAATGTTGTCAATATGAAATTTGATCTATTAATGGTAAATGTTGAGTCTGAGCTTTATTTGTCACCACCTTTAAGATGAATCATGTTGCATGGAATTGGCGTCATTCTTCATTCTACAACTGTAGGATTTTAGAATGTCAGATGCTCTATAAATAGTTGTACCATTTCATTTGGAATGCACTTATTTATTCTTGTGATTATTATTCACATTCATTCATAATCATTCTAATTTTCTTGTATGAACATTATTTCCATTCTCCCATTTCACTTGAGAGAGATGTATCATACCAAGAGCTATATGTCACTTGTTGCTTATCATATCTGAGTTATTACCAATCATTCTCATTTGTTTTATGAGTGAGAAAAGAGTGAGATTTTGTGAGAAAGAGTTATCTTATTGTTTGAGAGAAGTGTGCTATCAACAAGAGAGAAAGAGGGAATTATTTTGGGAACCTAAATAAAGCTAAATTACTGTTGGAGAAGGTTGCACTATCATTTTTATTTGGGATAAATGATAGTAGGCATGGGGATTTATTCTTCTTATTATTTATTTGGAATTGATGTGTTTTCTATGCTAGATGAAATGTCTTCTCTGTTTGAGTAGTAGAAGTAATTAAGAGTGTATTTGAGAAAGGGAATTGAATCTTTTAGGCTATTTTTATTGTTAATTAGGAGGTATTTTCCACATCATGTCAAATTGTGATATTGCTATCAGGATTTAACTATGTAGTTTTGCAAGTCAAAGTCATTGACCCATATTTTTAAGTACTCCATGATAGGAGAGATTGCTTGAAACAAGTGTATAACTATACTAGATATGTCAAAGAGATTGCTTGACCTAGGTATTTAATTATGTTACATGTGTTACAACATAAGTATTTAATTATACTAGATATGTTTGAACATGGGATGCAATGTGTTTATATTTACTCCATAGTAGGAGATGAGTGTATTTCTTAGACAAGTATATAATAGGCTTGATTGAATGCAAGAGTCACTTGAGGTACACCTAGCTATGTTATTAAATTAGCTAGGAAAGGTTGTGTTACTCCTAGGATAGTTAATCTAGTATGGGAGGGATCTTGTGTACTTACTTGTTACATAGATTCATTACAAGTAGATTAGTATGTTGTAGGTTAGTTTGGGATGATAGATTATCCATTGAAGGAAAATACCTATCCATAGTTGAAGATAGCCTTAAGTCAAATCATCCCTAAGTAGTGTATGTGATAGATGATTCTCAGTCGTTTATTGAACTAAAACTCTTTGATCAAAGTAGTGCAATGTCTGAGACTCCACTAAATATTGTGTGACTATTGAGGTTGCATAGTGAGTTCACTATGATCCATTATTGCATGCTAGTTCAAGATTATGGGATTACAAGTTCTAGTTATGTAGGACACAACACTATGCTTAGTTGGTTGTCGTTATCGGTTACTCTACCAATCTCTTTGTCAAAGGGAAGGGCCATCTATAAAATGATATATGTGTGGGGGACTACATTATGAGTCCATGGTTGGAAAAAAAACACCTAAGTGATGCTTCTCCTCCACAATAGGGGACAAAAGAACTAAGATTTGAAAGGGAAGATCCTAGACTATCTTTCAACTATTAGTTCTAAAGCCTATTGGAGCTATTTATGAAAATGTATGTATTCTTGTTACTTGTACTTGAGAATTTATTGTAATGAAGTGGAATCTTTATTGTAATATGCTATGGCATCTTGATCATATATTCTTAATAAAAGAAATAATTTTTTTATTGCGATGACTTATTACTTGGTTTATTTACTTGTATGGTGAAAAATTAACTTTTTCAAAGGGTTAGTACATTACAACCTAGAAGTGGAAATCTCATGAATCAAAAACAAGATCTCATATGGACATTGTCTATAGGTTCTTCCTTTCTAGACTTAGTTTTGAAATTTTGTCTATTGATGATTAATTCCACTTACCCTAATTTGTTGACATAGGAGGCATGAATGCTTAATATTGCAACAAGATCTTTAATACACTACCAAATCAGCTTCAAATCTATCACTTGCACACAAGAGAAGGGAGAAAGAGTTGTTTCGTAGAGGGGATTGCCTAATTTAAAACCCTATTTGGTGTTTCCACCTCCATAATGGCTATGATGATGTAGAGAGTGCTTATTCTTAGTTAGGCAGAGGTTAATGGATAAAAGGGATGATAAATTGACAAGTGATGCAACTTACCACTCATTTTTCTTTTTTTGATGGATTGAAGTCATCTTACTCATCTCATCCAAGGAGAATTTGTTTCTAGATTGAAGGTATTTCAAGTGTTGGTACTCAAAAAAAAAAAACATTAAACATGAAAAAAATCACATATGAACTTGATGCATCTCTAACATGAATATTGACTAATAATAAGTGTTGTAAACTTTGCTATTTCTGCTCTTGACTAGGTTTTAGGATGCTTAATTGTTCAATAAATTTACTAGCATTTCAAATTGTGAAAAATATTTGTATATATACGCATTAATTTGTTTCCTCACAAAATTAATTATCAAAAGAAGAAAAATTAATTTAAATTTACAAATGTTAAAATTCTAACAATGATGAGCCTTGCATAGGTAGTGAAGTTGGCTTGGGTTGTGGGTTTGCTCCCCACAAGTTCTAGGTTTGACTTCGAGGCCCAAGCTTACCCAATGCACGTGGTTTGCAAGATATTGCATGCATCTGTAGGGGAAAAGCGCCTCAACTCACCCCATAAAAGGAAAAAGCTATGCTCAATCATTGGGACACCTCTGGGTTTCCAAAAAAAATGCTTATGACATATTTCATTTGGGGCCAAAATAGGATAGACATGGGAGCTAGCCCCCTAGTCTAGACCTATTTTGGGTTTTTGAGTATCATTAAGATAAATATTAAATAATGATTCCTAATTTAATTCTAACTTTATGAAGATAACCATAAAATAGACAAATTCAGAGCACAATTAAGTCCAATCACATATGGGGGAGCTAAATCTAGTGTGAGATTATCAAGGGTGACAATTAAAAATTTGACACCCTCATTTTAGACATGGGTTAGGATGCAACCCTTCTAAAATTTATCATTTTAAGAAATGGAAATTATGAACAGTGGAGGCTTGGAAAAGTGATTTGTCACTATCCAAACCCAGTCTCCAAAGTTTATTCATGAACTTGAGAAAACTATAAGGCTCTTGAATGTGTGCCACCTGGTAAGGCTTTAGTGGGATGATTGTACAAGTACACTCCACTAGAGCTCCCTGAGGTCTTACACATGTGTGAGCACTTGCGGTGAGATGTATGAAAAGGAAAAATGGGAGATTGAAAAGTTTGTCTCCACCATTCAAGGAATTCAAAGCTTGAAATCTTAAATCTTATAAATCATCCCTTTGGGGATGAACGATGGGTTCTCCTTTTATTTTGTTAATTTTATTTTTTTAGTAAGTGGAGAAGTAGGAGAAAGGGGACTTGGGAAGAAGATTAGATTGGGTACATTTCGAGAGAGAAACACCATCTCTTCAACAATCCCTTGGAAGCTTGAGAGTCAAGATCTCAAGCCCCTTAATTAACTTTTATGGCCTCTTGTTTTTGCAAATGTCATGTTCCTAAACCCCTAAGTCTAACCAATAGCATTCCAAAGGTGTTTTTAAATACTACCTAAACTAATAATAAATATAATAATAATATTGATTAATTTAAAATAAATAAATAATAATAATTTTCCTTGGCTGACTTAGGCACTCAATTTTGGGTGCCAATTTGAAGAAATTTTTGGAAGGCCAACTCAGTTTTTTTCACTTAGGTGTTCAAGTATTTATGAGAGGTGAAAATGCATTTTAGGATAGAGAGGTTTTAGGGTAAATCTTTCATTTACAGAGCCTATAGGATGAAACCCCTACCTAGTGTGAAGAGGTTGGAAGAAAACCTAAATTTTTTAAATATTATTTGACTTCTACATATTCTTTCTTGAGTCATGACTTATTTTCTTGATGTAGATGTGATGATCAACATCCCTAAGCACTGCTAATATCATTATTTTCTGACTATTGTAAGGGTTTTAGTGGGTATTTGAGGGCGAGTTATAGTTTGTGAGAGAAACTCCAATACTTGGTGTGCTTACTATGGATGCTAAATCTACAACATATTAGACTTTCACAAACATTTTCATGGTCAAGCAAAACATAACAAATCTAGTATCCCTATGAAATATTTGACCATGTTAGATATGCAAAAAAGATAAAATAAAACAAGGAAGCTAAGTGAAAGCATATGAAAACATGAGTCAAACTCTATTCCATAGTGGGAGTAGTGCCCCTTATGATGTGGAAAGGATGCCCTGTCCCACCCCCTGATAAGCAAAAATGCCAAGATGATGACAGTACAAATGCATGAGATTGTAGATCAAGTTGTGGAGGATTAAATCAATCGAGAGGGTCTCTATTTATAGAATAGGATGATAGAAAAATGCAAGATAGGAGGAATGTGGGATAAAAGATAATCCAGTGGCATTGTGCTACTTGTCAGCATTCTAATGGAGGGAGATTGAGCATAATTTGATCAATGTGCAAGTTTGAATTTTGAATTTGATGAAGTGACATGTTTAGGGGGGATGCAAGATGAGTTAAATGCCAAGTTTGACTTGTGTAAGAGACATGTAAGAGATCTCAAATGCTTTGTTGGATGGACAAGTCATGTGGGAGGGAAAATTCAAATTGGGAGAATATTCCCTCAAAGATGCCAAGTTTGAATAAAAATGAGGAATTAATAAATCAATTAATTTGATTTATGTGCACAAGTTGCAAAATCTAGAGAAAACAGGATTAGGATTATCATTAATCATGTTTCGATTAATTTAAGTGAAGATTAGCTGATTTTGACCTTTGACTTAGATACTTGGATTTATTTAAATCAATCTGAGAGGAAAATGATTTTAGATTTGATTAAATAAAGATTTGATTTATTTAATCAAAGAGGGTGATTAGTGATTTTAATTAAATATATTTGATTTATTTAATTAAATGAAAAACTTTAGAAGTTAATTAAATAAGATTGATTTATTTAATTAAAGGGGGACTTTAGGATTGATCTATGATTTAATTAAATTAAAAGATGAACATAAGCGATTAAATACGAGGATGTTAATTTTGCATGTATACATTTTGCCCCTCTTTGAAGCAAATTACTTGTTGCATTGATTCAAAGAATGATGCCGCCGACCACAAAATTAAAAAAAATTCTAATTTTTTCGGATGCTCCAGCAGAAAGAAGTATGTTGGTACATTGCCCCCTTGAGAGATGGAGCGAGAAGTTCAGTTTGAGGGTCAATCTCATGACAAAGAGGTTCAAAATGGATGTATGGATGGTTAGACTAATAGATCTATATGATAATGATGATGCAAATGAGATTTTTGTAAGATGTTTAGAATAAAAAATCTATATTAATTTAAACATCTTAAAGGATGATGCAATGCATGTGAGATGGATGTGATGGATGATGTTGTCCTATGATGATATGACATGATTATGCAGGATGAGAGTGCAGATGTAGGATCGATGCATTGATGAAATGATACTTATGTTAGTGTGAAAGAGGATAGAAGAATGAGAGGGATCAACCCTTGAATCCAAGAAGATGTAGAAGTCCAACAAGTCCATTAGATATGATGATGAATGATGATGATGTATTGCTTATCTAGGGATGGGAGAGATAAAGAGCATAAATTTCCTTATGTTTGAAAACACACATAGGTACGATGCATCAAGGTATAAAGAACTAGGATGGCATTGCAAATAGTGTGATGGACTTTGACTTGACAATCAAATAGGAGTACTCTTGTTCACACCTGACATGTACGAAACCTTATTCAACATGCAATTCATATATTCTAAACATAGAAAACTAAGCCTTCCTATGCGGTGAACAAGACATTTAAAACACCTTCCCTACAAACCAAACAGAGCATGCATGACCAAGTTATTTTACAAGAACATCCAACAAGCATATTAGATAAAAAGATAATGATCATTGCCACATTCCTTTCTATCTAAAGCATTTTGATTAGGTATCATCGAGAGGTCATTGGAATGAGCGCAAAATAAGATAAGTCAAAAATACCAAGATAAAGTAAACAAACAAGCTAATCTTCTTCATATCGCTAGCCAAGACTAAACTATGGTGATGCTTGATGTTGATGTCCATTGTAGGAAGGATGCATCCTAGGACATGTTGTGATCAAGTGATGAAGAGATTTGGCTGGATGATAAGCTATTGATACCAAGAGTTGACCAACTTGTTGACTTACTGACCTAGATTTGAGACTTTGACGATTAAGCTTTTACTTTGAAACCTGCTAGACTTGCTTCCAACTGACTTATCAAAGGATGAAAATGATGATTATTGTCGGTGAAAGAGAGATGAGACGGATGCACCATTTTGGGTTTTTTTAAAATATTTGAATGTTTTTGGGTGTTTTTGTGTGTTTTTGAAATTTTTTGAGGTTGTTTTGGGGATTTTGAGATTTTTACAAATGTTTTGATTTTGATTTTTTAAAATTTTTTTTAATTTTTGAGATTTTATGAATTTTTTTTGGATTTTGTGTCTCGAGGGATGATCAAATATTATCCTTGCCTACGTTTAAGCTCAAAGACGACGTAGTTCAGATTTCATGTTTTTGACTTTTTTGACTTTTTGAGTTTTTATTTTTATTTTTGATTTTATGATGTTTTTGGATTTTCACATGATTTTGACGATTTGGATATGGATACATGATGATATCAATGCTTTGTTTTGAGATTTTTTTGAAAACCAAGCTAGGGTTGATTGATCAGATTGATGGATTGATGATGATAACATTGTTGAGGATACACAACAATGCAAGGGTTTGCGTTAAGAAACACGAGGATTTCAAGATTGATGATGGTAACATTGTTGAGGATACACAACAATGCAAGGATAGTGTTAAGAAACACAAGGATTTCAAGATTGATGATGATAACATTGTTGAGGATACACAATAATGCAAGGATTGGGAAGGATATCCCGAGATGATGATGGATTGATTGGATTTTGATTGATCAAGATTGATGATGATAACATTATTGAGGGTGCACAACAATGCAAGGATAGTGTTAAGAAACACAAGGATTGGGAAGGATATCCCAAGATGATGATGGATTGATTGGATTTGATTGATTAGGGTTTTGAAGCTTGATCTGGAACAAAATTGTTTTGATGATTTCATATGACGTTGAAGTACACATTAGATGCAACTGTTATTGATCATTTGGATCGATGTTCGATGAAAGATAAAGCTTGATAAGCAACATCTTCTTATAAAAATATTCCAAGAGCTAGTGATTTGGATTTGGAAAAAAATTCTTTGACCAATTTGATTTCATGTTTGCCAATGTTCGGATCACCACATAAATTGGAAGAGATAGATCAAGATTTATTCTCAAATTAAGATGTAAATATCTACCCCTAGTGTCTAGCAATGTATGGAATGCCATGGGCGGGTGCTTGGATCGGTATATGAATAGATAGATATGGTAAGAATGCAAAGGATGCCAAATATTATCTTGTAACAAGATAAGGTGTTCAAATAGAGGAATCCTTATTTGGATAAAGCTTCAAGGCTCAGATAACATTTGGGTAGTATAGGATCAATGAAAATGACCCATGTCAAGATGTTTACCATAAACACTTGTATAATGTGTACACCAAGCTTGGTCAAGATCAAGATAATATAGATACATGGTAATGGATTAGATAAATGGTTCATGGATGAATGGGTTTATTATGGATGAGATGGATGGAATGCTAGATTTATTATGGATGGGATGAGATGCTTCCAACTGAACTAGCGCATGTAGATGCTCAATTCTACACATGATGAATGTTTTCCAGGTTTTCATCATGGTACCTATCCAAAGTGCCACCGCAGTGGTTTTCACTTGAGGACAATTTTTTTCTTTACTATTTTCAATCCTTTTTTTGATTTTTTTTTGGATTTTTATATTTTTGGATTTTTTGTTGAAAGATTTAAGCTCATGTTGAACTACCTAGTACTGCTAATGTTGATGCTTCTGTCATAATGTTCCATTAATACCTTGCTTGAAGAAGCTACTTTTCCAAGATACGTGCTCTTGAATACAACTTTTGAGATTCCTGATCTACTTTGCTGATACTGGAGTTAACTGTCTTTGCGCACACATCGCGATAGAGTGCCCTCTGAATCCTTATGATGAAGGGTTGTTGCCAACACATGGTCAATGTGAGAATTGGATATCATTTGTGGAGGAATGGATGGTGTGTGTTTACAAATAAAAGATGGGTGATCCCACAATAGTGGTTTACAATTTTTGGCCAAACTGGACACTACAATTATTATTTTTAACTAAATATTCATATTCGGGAACCTATAGCGACTAAACCGTGAGGAATTTGAAGATGATGCAAACTAGAGTCTCATCACATTTTTTCTGTAGATTCTAAAAGTATTTTTTTCAAAAGTTTTGGAATCAGATTGCACTTTTTTTTCCATCTCCCACGAAAACTGGTTTTTTTCAGAAAACAACATTTTTAAAAAGTGACGCTCACCGTATACAACATAATTTTTTTTGTATGAAGGATAAAATTATAATTTTTTTGAATTTAGATTTTGTAACTATGATATCTAGCACTTTAATTTGGTCTCATAGTTTTTTATTGAATATTTTTTCCTTAATCAAGTTTCAAAATCAAACCAATTGCAACTCAGACATAGGCGGACTGTATACAACATTATTTTTTTTGTATGAATCGAAATTCAATTTTTTTTTTTTAATGGATCAAGGACATCAATACCCAACCTCAACGTATTTAAAAAAAAATTATTTTGATAATCTTCTATTTTTCCACATGTGCAGACTAGAGATTTTAATTTTTCAGTGAAAAACTTATGTTTAATAAAACTAAAAAATAAAATACATAATAAAAGCAAACCATATTAAAATTATATTCGATGGATAGCTCATTCCAAGGACTATTATTATCTTGTTGGGTTTGTAAATTTTACTACATTTTCATTTTAAAATTGAGCTTCAAAAGACAAATTTTTACAAAAAAAAGTGATTTTTTGGGGAGATAGGGGAAAAAGGGTGTTTGGCTAAACATAGGTTCAGCCGAACATTTTAAAGAGGTTCGACCGAACCTCTTTAAAATAATAAATGAAATTATTTTAAAGGGGTTCGTTCGAACCACACAAAATTGGTTCGGTTGGAACCCCTCAGTATACATCTGAAAATCAAACAACTTTTCAAGGGTTTGTTTGCATTTTTCTGAGCTCCTGTGTAAACAGCGACAACCCTCGTGCTTCCAAGCCTGTCAGCTGAAAAAGACATTTCACAGGTAAAAAAAAGATGAATATTTTGAGAATTTTTGTTATTGTTGCATTTTTTTTTATTGTTGTAAGTTTTTTCAAGTTTTTTATGTTTTTAAGTTTTTTAAGTTTTTTCAAGTTTTTGTGACAGATTTTTTGCATTTTGGAGGAAAATTTGCTGTTAGTTTAAATCAATCATTTGTATTTTGAAGAAGAAAATGGGACAAAAAGCAAAAATAAAAAACAGAGCTCAACAAAAAATTTCAAAAGATAAAGAAGAAAATAGACACAAACAAAACTTGACAAATTATCATAGAAGGAAACAAGGTACGTGTTTATTTCTTCTCTTTCTCGTCAAATATGGGTAAATTTATTTATTTACAATTTAGTGGGTTTATCATATGTTTTATCTAGCAAAAAGGAAAAATGCATCAAATAATTGATATATAAGAAAATTGAAGGTTCCTCATTTCAATTTTTTGGAAATGAAAACTCAAATGCACATCATCAATGAGTTCTATAAAACTAAAATCTACAAGTTATCACTAGATTTTATGAATCCTTATACTAAATATTTTACTATTTTTGATCTACAATATATTCTCTTTATTTGTATTTTTTTGTAGCATCCAATTTTGCATCTATCTATGTTTATGTCCCTCTTTAAATTCTTATATTTATTTCATCCAATTGTGGATCATCAATTATATAGATATGGTAGAAACACCATCTTTCACCAGTATTTCCTCCTCTATCTTGGTATCTCCCTTTGTATCAATGCGTGAAAATCAATAGTAGGGAAATCATTATGTATAACCAAATTGGATAAAAGAAGATGATACAAGATAATTCAACAAAAGATAATTTCTAAACTCATCTAAAAAACCTAAATAGTGATAATTAGTTGAGAAGGTGGGGATAGCTCAAACACCCCACAAACACACAAAAATTGGTAAAAATTATAAGTATTATAATAAATAGAATCATATTAGTTAGCAATAACTATTTTTGGATTAGGATAGATTTAACAACAAGTACGATGAATATACACATAAAACATACATTAACTAAATAAGTTTATATGCGAGGAACATATAATGTAGAAGTATGTATCTAAAATAATATTTTCCAAATTTTCTAACACATAATCTAACATAGAATTAGAATATTCTTCATAACAATGAAATAATTCATAAAGAAATAAACATATTGATAGTAAAAAAAAAAATGTATTGAATTTGATTACCTAAATAAAAAGTTGAAATTTTTAACTAACTTTATTCCTAGATAAGGTTAATAACACAAAAATACTATCCAAAATAGATAAATCAACAAGCTTAAATGGTCTTATCTAAATTGGTTTAACCTATATAAACTATGAAAGCTTATTTTTCCTAAAAAAAAAGAGTACTATGTTTTTATTAAATAAAATATTAAAAATGGGATTTAATTATAAACAAAGGAAAACCTAGAATGAGAGTTGAGAAATAGATATCTTGAATCATGTGATAGGAATCTAGAATATGAATCAATAGAAGATAATAAAAATTAAATCATGTTTCCTAGATGGTAGCATGACTACATTAAGGTCTATATGACTACATAGATTTTTGTTGTACATAAAAAATACCATTTTATACAAAAAATTGAAAGTCTATAAAATAAGAATAAAATACACAACCAATAACAAGAAACTAAATAGTAGAATAACACATAAATTTTGTAAAATAAATTAAATGATATAAAATGGTCATAATGTTATTTAAACTGAGCTCTAAGATAATATAATTATGATAGATAGGAAAAGACACAAAAGCTTCATATGAAGAGATTTCCAAGAATACATGTAGCTAGTGCCACAAAGGGAAAGGGGTGAATTTTGGTTATCATACCAATATTGTCAAATCCCTAATTTGGTATTTTTACCTCCACAAATAATCAAATATAAAGACATTAGATTAATATGGTTGTGCTCTTATCCTATGTGCATCTAGAACTAAGATGAGTACAACATAAAATATATATAATCTATAGCAATAAGTTTATCCCTTAGATATATGAAAAAAGAAAATTTAAGAAGATGGATCAACAAGCATTTCCAAGAGAGATATGAATCTACAAGAAGAAATATGAAAATTTGTGATTATGATATTTTCTTAGGTAGCTTCCTCAATGGATATAGCCATCTAAATATGTCATCTTCTTCTACATCTCTTTCTTTTGCTATCTTCTTGTCATAATCTTAATCTATATTCATATTCAAAGATATATGCACTATCTAGCCCTCCATGTATAAAATGTTAATTCTTCTTTTTGGGAGTCAAAGATTTCATTACATTCTACAAGGACCAATTTGAGATTAAATAAAATTTTAAAAGCACCAAATAGTTCTTTTGAATCTCAAACACCGCAAAAGTTATTTTTCCTTTAAACCCAATAGGTTGACCTTTATATTAGATACCATGTGCTAATGAAAATTTTGGATCTTCTACCTCATCTAGTACTATATCATAGGGAGTATCATGTAAATTTGGTCTCCCAAGCTCCTCCCAATTTATTTTAAGAATAAATTTAACATCTACTCCCAAGTTTATTAATATATTTTTCATCCATAAAAATGAGTTCTATATGATTGTTCCCATTTACAAATATTAAGTTGTGAGAGAGATTCAATTTGTTGTAATTATCATGTTCTTAGAATTAATGTCTATTCTAACATGTTCCAAGCCAAAAATTAAATTATGAGTGTTGAAATTTATATATATTTGTTGTTTTATAACTTGAAAATTAGATTTTGTTTAGTATTAATAGATAGGGATTGAAGGTTGAGACACAAATCCTAACGATCACTCGTAATGGGATACCTTATCTAGAAGAAAAAATAAAATATTTAAATTTACTAGATATTGACTATCTACTTAGGTACAAAGAGGCTCATAGACTTACCACACTATCTAAGATTTTTGTCTCAGTTTTCTATCTTTTTTTTCAGTTTTTTTTTCCTGTTTTCTTTATTTCTAGATTAGAGTTGTTTTTGTTTGTGCTCTTAATCTATTTGTTTTAGCATGTGTCCAGCTGGAATTAGCTAAATGTTATTTTAATTTTTTTTTTCTTTACAACTTGCATTTTACACGCATTGGTTAAAAAAGAAAAAACATGCAAACGCATATGGGTTAAAAAGAACAACACACTTTGTTTTTCATTGGGTTTAAAATTAACTCTTAGATAGAAAAAACTACAAATGGTTAAAATTAACCCCTTTGCTTGAAAAACACTACAAATGGATAAAATGAACCTTGTGCATTATCTGTTTGTTCACATTTTGATTTTGGTTTAAACATAACACCATGTGAGTGTGATCTGAAATATTCATGTGCTCTTTTTTTGTTTTTAAACAAAGATCAATTGAACTATGAATATTTTGGTTCACTTTTGTTAAGCCTTAGATCTTGGGCCCACTTTGGTTGGAAAAATTACTCACCCCAAAGTGACTCAAACTGAAAACATGCTAAAGCCAAGCGATGCCCAACCGGTATATAAATTTGAATGTTAAGGAAAGCTTAGCATTACAAAACTTCTTGCGGACAAGCAATTAACTCCCCAGTACCCTTGTGGTGCATCAAAACCTAGAGAGCCTAGCCTCTGCAAACTAGGATGATAATGCCTCTCATGTGGCCTTCTGAATGGGTGCCCAAAATAAATCCTTTGTTTTAGAAAACCACAAATAGGTTCTATTCTTTGGTGCCACAACGATCATTGCCAAGGCACCCACACCTACGTAGTTCTTAGTAGAAATGATCAATCTGCCATGGGAGTTTCATGGAGATTGGAAGCTTGGTTTCCTTGAGAAGTCAGTGCAATGTAAGGGGGAACCCATGGGGCCAAGCTTCTAAAATTCATTCACTAAGGATATGCGGTTCGTGGGATCCATAAGAATATTGTCCTTCTAGCCTTAGGATTTTTTATTTGTAAATGTCTTCTATGTGGTTGATTTTCATTATTTACAACACCATGTGTTTGCCAACTATTTTCAGACAACATGAACAAATGAACATCATCCTCCAAATCTGAATTAACAAAGTCAAACTGAAATAAATTCCTTGCAATCTGCTTGAAATTTTTTCAAATCACTTCCTACAACGTATTTTCCATCATGAACCGCATTTTTCAAATCAAGTCCTCAATTTTGAACACTTTGGGATAGGAAAACTTTCCTTGCTTTGTCAAACCATTGTCTCAAAAATTAAATTGTCATTGGACCAAATCAAACAAGTCCTTAGTCATTATCCTCTTGTGAGCTATTTCCAAATCATAAATCTAGTGTGGAAATCTCACCTTGTCATTCTGTCATCTTGTCCTTCAAACCAGTCTTTTGACAATCCAAATTGAGACATTGGCCAAACTTTGATTGGTTAGTAAGCCTTTCCTAGGAATCATTTGGCATAAGGCTCTCATTTTTCATTTTACCACTTCACATTTGACGTTCCTTTTATCCTCATTACCACTTTGCATAGTATTAGTCTCATTTCATCCACCGCCATGTCTTCAAGTCACTATGAAATACTTTATAGTCAAATTGAATGCCAATTTATTAGTAATGGTCAAGCACAACTGGCTAGGGACTTCAAAACACTATAAATCCAATCCAAGTCCAAATTTACAACCCCTAGCCCTCCATCCATCTATCCATCTTACCAACAATCCAAGAGTCCTGGTCCTCTATCCATCTACTATCAAGAGTCCCCTAACACTGCCCATGACACTAAGTCACAAAAACCTTCCATTAGTCATACCCACCCTAACCTTGACAAGGGAAACCAACCATCCACATCATGTCCTAGTCCTTCATTCATGTCATATCCTAGTCCTCCAATCATGTCATATCCTAATCCTCCATCCACGTCATATCCTAGTCCTCCATCCACATCATATCCTTGCATCGTAGCCAAATTTGGACGTAGAGTTGCATTTGACCTCTTGCATTCTTAACTTATCACATCATATCATACCATTTTCATATATCCCATCTTATAATCATATCCCTTTCATTGCATCCTAGTCCTTAAATATTCCTACTCTTGCATACATAGATCATATCACATAGTCCTTGTACACATATATATCATTTCACCTAGTTCTTGCATGTACAACCCCTTGCATATATGAAGATCATATCATGCCTAAGTTCCAAGTTGCATGCATTCCATGAATTTAGTCCTTTGCATATTCATCATTGATCAAATAGAACCCTCAGCTCTTGCACAAGTTCCACTACTCTTCATAGGTCTCAAAACCAATCCATTTTTTATCTATCGCCCACATCACTTAAGGTTTATCATGGACTTTCAAGTTAGGGGAAGTACCATTGTCCTTGCTTGTCTAGGGAAATCCTTTTGGAGTCCATCATCTCTTGCATACCCTCTCTTGATCATTGTTCCCTTGTGTTTATCCATCATAACAAAAGTCAAGCCTTGCATCGTAGCCAAATTTGGACCTAGAGTTGCATTTGACCTCTTGCATTCTTAACTTATCACATCATATCATACCATTTTCATATATCCCATCTTATAATCATATCCTTTTCATTGCATCCTAGTCCTTACATATTCCTACTCTTGCATACATAGATCATATCACACAGTCCTTGTATACATATATATCATTTCACCTAGTTCTTGCATGTACAACCCCTTGCATATATGAAGATCATTCATGCCTAAGTTCCAAGTTGCATACATTCCATGAATTTAGTCCTTTGCATATTTAGCATTGATCAAATAGAACCCTTAGCTCTTTCACAAGTTCCACTACTCTTCATAGGTCTCAAAACCAATCCATTTTTTATCTATCGCCCACATCACTTAAGGTTTATCATGGACTTTCAAGTTAGGGAAAATACCATTATCCTTGCTTGTCTAGGGAAATCCTTTTGGATTCCATCATCTCCTGCATACCCTCTCTTGATCATTGGTCCCTTGTGTTTATCCATCATAACACAAGTCAAGCCTTGCATCGTAGCCAAATTTGGACCTAGAGTTGCATTTGACCTCTTGCATTCTTAACTTATCACATCATATCATACCATTTTCATATATCCCGTCTTAGAATCATATCCTTTTCATTGCATCCTAGTCCTTGCATATTCCTACTCTTGCATACATAGATCATATCACATAGTCCTTGTATACATATATATCATTTCACCTAGTTCTTGCATGTACAACCCCTTGCATATATGAAGATCATATCATGCCTAAGTTCCAAGTTGCATACATTCCATGAATTTAGTCCTTTGCATATTCATCATTGATCAAATAGAACCCTTAGCTCTTGCACAAGTTCCACTACTCTTCATAGGTCTCAAAACCAATCCATTTTTTATCTATCGCCCACATCACTTAAGGTTTATCATGGACTTTCAAGTTAGGGAAAATACCATTATCCTTGCTTGTCTAGGGAAATCCTTTTGGAGTCCATCATCTCCTGCATACCCTCTCTTGATCATTGGTCCCTTGTGTTTATCCATCATAACACAAGTCAAGCCTTGCATCGTAACCAAATTTGGACCTAGAGTTGCATTTGACCTCTTGCATTCTTAGCTTATCACATCATATATCATACCATTTTCATATATCCCGTCTTTGAATCATATCCTTTTCAAATGCATTTTTTCCATGGCATTCTTAAGTTCAAGAATCTTTGATTTCATTTGATTTCATATGTTCAACTCCACTTATATATCATCATCTCTCACTTTCTTTGCACAATATTTTGTTACATGTACAAATGGATCAACAAGCAGGAAGTTCTCAAGCAAAAGTCGAGCCCAATCTAGATATTGGACCAAATGAATCAGTTGAAGAACACATGGACCTTGAAGATAGGGAGGAGGCTTGAGCTCAAACAATGCATGTTGGGGAGGGGTTGGGATCACTTCCTTCTACACCAATGGATGAGAATATAAAAGTAGCTGAAACAGTGGGGAAACAAATTTCTTATAGAAATTTAGATCATTTACTTGAAATGGATATGGAGAAACTGAAATGTTATGCCAACCAACCTAAAAATACAAGTAAGAGGTCAATTACTAAATCTGTAAATAGAATAATCCATGATCATTTCAATCATCTTGAAACACTTGAAAAAACCTAATTGTTATCACATTTACTTCTTCGTGATGAGCTGAAAGAGTCATTACAATTGTTGGGTGTGCATTCTGCATCGACTAAGAGGAAACACATGAGACTGCAAAAAGATATTCTTGAAAATGTTAAAAAAGGTTTAGATTCCATTGGGAAAGGATCTCGATCAGTGGGTAGAACCATTGCAAGAAAGATGATTTTGACATCTAATTTAAATAAAGAAATATCCAGAAAAAGAAAAATGCCAGCACTTTCCACTGAATTTGGTTATAGTAGAACCACACTAATAAAATATGAGAAAAATAGAAAGGTTTTAGATGATAGTTCTGAAGGCAATTGGGCAATTATGTGTAGAGCTCCCCATTCTGATAGGATTGAAGATGTTGTTAGGAACTTGATCTCAAGTTTTTGGAATGATCAGACCCATCTGTCATCAAATACTAGAGATGTTATAAGGCACAAGATTGGACCTGGTATTTATGAAGAACATATTAAACATTGGCTGGAAATAACACAGCTTGAGATGTATATTAACTTTTGTAATATGTATCCTCATATAAAGATTGGGCAAACAATGTTTGAAAGGTTAAAGCCATACTATGTGAAGATAAACAAGTTTTTTGAAACTTGTTGTTGTCGTTATCACATTGAATTTGATGTCTACTATTAGGTGTTTCAAAAGATGAGAGAAGAAATATATGGTTTTCAAAAGGCACCTCCTAAATAGGTAAGTTTGTTCATAAAAGATCTATTATGTGATCATGAAAATGGACTTCAAATAAAATGCATAAAAGGACTCTGTGAAACATGTGGAAATTTGGCTAACTTTCCTTCAACAAATGAAAATGCTGACCTAACAAAGACAATAAATTGCAAAATTTACAAGTATGTAAAGTTTCAAACAAATTTTGGGAAAGAATCCACAAGGTTAAACTATGTAGAAGAGGAGATACCTATTGGGAAATTTATGGAAGTTTTTCAAAAATTGATACAACCATACATACATCATTCCTTTTATGCTAAGTGGAAAGCACATCAATTTCAAACATTAAGAGATACTTTCCCACTTGGAATAGTTCTATCAGTAATTGACTTTGTAGAAAATTACTCTTTCAAGTACATCAAAAAGAGATTCAATCAGAATATTACTTTTCAAAGCAGGTCATTATTATGGTTTATGTGTGTTATCGACATGCACAATTGGAATTGGATGGTGTTGAGAGTACAGATGAACAATGAGCCATCAAGAAATAATATCACTTTTATATTAGTGATGATAAAGAGCATGACACACTTTTTGTACATTGTTTTACAAAATGTTTTTTTGAGAATTTGAGAAGCAGGGGTGTAAAATTTGAAAAAAAATTTGTATGGTCAGATGGATGTGTGGCACAATTCAAATCATCATGGCCAGTTTATGCACTTTCTATATATCATAAAATTTACAACATACCATATGTTTGGAGTTTCTTTAAGAGTGGGCACGAAAAGGGTGAGCATGATGGCGGAGGAGCTTGCATCAAACATGTTTTAAGAAAGCATCAAATGAGTTATTCAGAAGATCATATAGACTATTCACATGATGTTGTTGAATGGTGCAAGAAACACTTTCCATCAAATGAGTTCGGCACATTTTAAATTTAAATAATTTTAATTTTTTTAAATGTAATTTATACATAACCGATATCTCCCAAAACACTCTATGTGCAACAAACTTATGTGAACCTGAACATGTGTGTATATATAGATGAGGCAGATGATGTTGTTGAATGGTGTAATAAACACTTTGCATCAAATGAGGTCGGCACATCTTCAAGAACAAATCGAAACATTCCACATAGAGTGTTTTGGGAGATATCGGTTATGTATAAATTACATTTAAAAAAAATAAAATTATTTAAATTTAAAATTTACACATATATATATACACACATGTTCAAGTTCACATAAGTTTGTTGCAATTACATTTATCTAGGTGTGGATAGAAGATCAATGAATGGATGCAAGAGGGTAGCAAAAACAAGATCTTTGCATTGTGTTATGAGTCTAGATAGTCACCCTGGATGGACATTATACATGAGGGATTACTCTTGTTTATGCACTGAGTGCATTGTGGGAAAGTCTCATGCATACAACAATGAAGAACTTGAATATGTTAGTAAATGGGATATGGTGCCACTATTTGTTTCAGACACATACGATGAAAATGAGGATGAAAGATTTCAAGACATTCATTTGATTTCAATTGATTATGACCATATTTTAGGATTGGTTAGAAAAGGTACATATGTAAGTTTTCAATAATTTAAATATTATATAAATTTAATGATCTTTAACTTTTCTAGAGACAATTCTATTTTTTTTAGAATTTTATTGTGTAAATTTGGTGTACAAGAGATGTTTTTGCAGTTATAGTAGAGCCTGGAAACATAGAAGGTGTTAGCTATTATTTACTGCATTGCACAGAAGAGAGGAATAAGCTAACACAGCCTGAAACAAACGATGGAATGTTATTTCCCACAGGTGAGTTTGAATTTAAAATTATATATATACATTGTGTACATGTGTACATTACCTTAAAAATAATAAATATATATTGTACAAACCTTGAGCATGCAAATTTTGTACACATGCACATGTAGTAAATCGGGTTCATGTTTACCGTGTAGGTTCTATAGTTGTGCAAGGGATATATCTAAAACAAGTCAAAGTTGTTCAACATGGGATTCATTTTGTGGACTATCAAGTTGATAACAAGCTATATCAATATATTCACCTTATAATTGCTACTGCCCTACATCTTAATGCAGTTCCACATGCACATGGATGAAAAAAATGGAGACTAGATAGTGATGACCATCAAAAAAATTTACATGTTATTCATTGGAAGAGTAATGGTGGGAGTAGAAGAAAATTTAGTGTTAGTTTCAATGATCCCCCAAATCTAGCATCTCAACAAAAAAGACAATTGGCACACAAGGAGATGTTATGACCACATCTCAAGATGTTTCTTCTCCTATACATCCAAGAAAAATCATTGACTCATTAGTCCATATCTTCTATATATATAAAGTGAATGTTGTCTTAATCTTCTTTTTAGTTGTAGAGAAAGAAACCTAACATATTAAAATTTGTGTCTTGTAGAATGTTGTAGCAAACAAAAAATCCCAGAAGTGTCTTGTAGAATGTTTATGCTTCGTGTTGGTTGGTGAATAGTGAAAATGTGCACAATTCTCCTCATTGTGCACATATTTAAGTTGGTTGAATATATGGTTGCCCCATAAGTAATATTGTTGCTTCAAGTTTCTTGTTTGGTGACTATCTATTTTTGAGATTTTTCAATGATGATCCAAACCTATACCAAATATTATTAGCTAGAGACTACTCCTTTTAGCCACTTTTCAATTGGTTGCATTTGGATGGAGGTCACAATTTGAGATGTTCAAAGACTTTTAGATACCTAGACCATAATATTTTTAGTGACCATTCAAGATGAAAGAGATTGATGGTCAAACTTTGAGTTGATCATCTTTGGTTGGAGCGAAACTACATTCATGATTGGGAGTGCAAATTCCCCATTTTTTGAAAATTCCCTTAGACAACAAAGGATCATCCATTAGAGAGTGACATATAAGAATATGTCATATACATTTATGCTTAAATTAAATTGAGGAATAAAATGATTTGATTGGTTAACTTATGGTTGTACTGGAAGCATTAAGTCATATTTTTCTTTAGGATTAACACCTTTTTTTCCAAAGTTATATTTTTACCTTCATTGGTTTGAGATCTTTTAGCAGTAGGATTTTGTACCATCCATAGATGTACTAATGTATAGTTGTGTACAACATTTATTTCATTATTTTAGGGTTACTTGGTTACATACATATCTAAGTTGAAATATTCCATTTTTTGCATTGTGAATATGTGGTTACATCTTTCTTTACAATAGATCTTGATACATATCTTCTATCTTACTTTTTAATCTTGAAAAATTCCACAATAAATAATTTTAATGCATTTCTAACCATCCAATTAATAAAATTCTGAACAAAATCCTATGCTTCAAAACTTCAAAATACACATCCAAAACATCATTATTTTCACACCAATCACTCTAAATCAACCTTCATAGTATATAGCTGTCACATAACTCTTGATCATTAAATTTTCCCTTTTAATCTATCAATTTCCTTTATGGGATGTAGCCTTCCCCAAATTAGGAATAATCCTCTTCCATTTATCCTAGTAAGACCTTGGAAAAAGGGAACAATGTTGTATGTTAATTCATAGTTAATATTTTATTTCTTTGATATATTTTTTTAATCTTTTTATATATCTTTTAACCCATATCATGCCTACTCAAGGTCACCATGATAAAAAAATATATCATTTTGTGCTTTGACTAGTGTACATCGAGGCATGGTATGATATTTATATATGATTTATTTGTTTTTTTGTTTCCTCACAAAAGCCACCAAGGTGCAATTCCTTATGATTTGTAGGGGCCTAATATTTCTATCTATAGTTCATTCTCTCATAGTATCTACCTAGGTCAAAGACCTTGAGATGTGATGGGAACTTCTCTTTGTGTCTATTGGTTGTCCCATCTTAGACCCACTAAGAAAATAAAATGTCTTATTGAATACTAGGGATTCCTCTTGTTTATTATTTTATTATAAGTTATTACATGCATTGGATACATTTTAACCTCAATCGTACATAATTTGGTGCATAAAATCTACTACTATATTAAGATAAAGCTGATATTCACATGTCAACATAACTAAGTATTCAAAAACAATCAATCACATTTTTCACCTAATTTTACTTTTCTTAAATCCTTTTCTACATTCCTCCTCTTCTTTTCTTCCATCATCTTCTATATTTCATATGAAATTTTCCTCATAATTCTTCTTTTGAGAGCTAACTTGTGTATTTTTTACAAAAATAATCTCTTGAGTCCAATCATCATCAACTACCTAATATTTTCTTATTCCTCCACCTAATTGAGGCATATCATTATTTTTTTCATCTCTTATAATCCATTCTTCTTAAGTTCTTTTTTTTGAAACAATGTTATTTTGAACATCATCTTGTAAGACACTAAAATAATTTTGTCGAACCACTATTATTATTTTATCATATACCATAATTAAGATCCATTATTATTCATTATCATCCATTAATACTTTATGACAATTTAGTGAATTAATTCCTATTATTGTGCTTAAATGATGCATTTTATAATCATTATTGTACATATTTAAATGCTTATATGAGTATATGGTTCTATTTTTATATGATTAAATGATTATATTCTTAAAATATTATATTCCTACATGTTGAGATTATATTTAATCCCCATGTACTATTGTTTCTCTTTTCTCGCAATTTCTTATATCCTATGAATGCAACCAATTTTGAGAGGGAATATTCTATCACTAAGGTTTTCGTAGTTAGATCTATAAATAGTTGCAAGTGCTTATAGAGGTCCATCTTATGAAAAAATATACATAGAAGGAAAACATTCAAGATTATATATTTCCAAGGCATGCATGTGCAAAATATTTATTGTGATCAACATGTGAATGAACTTAATTATAAAGTGGCATTCATTTCCTAAAATTCTACTCTAGAGAGATCAAATGTATATATCATATAAGGAAATGTAAGTTGTAAGAGATCATCAAATAAGAAAATGTATGTATATTGAATATAAGCAAATGTACACATATATCATATAAACATGTAAACATTTCAATATTGATCAATGTATAAACATGTAACATGTTATAAGCAAAGTGACAAATGTATGTATATATCATAAAAGAAAATGCAAGTTAGAGATCATCAAATGTGGAATACTAAAGATCATCATTTAAGATCATCATATAAGGAAATGTCGAATACAAAAAATCATCATATATTGCAAATGTAAGTTAGAGATGATGAAATGTCAAATACTAAAAAGATCGTCATATAGGAAAACACATGTAGTAATGATCATAAATATAATGCAGGGCCTAATACGAATGTCGACTCCTAGTCGAATGGCCATCTAAATGAGAACGGTCCTATTATGATGGATGTGTTGAGCCCTGCAAATAAAATGGTGTACAAAATGTGTTAAATACATATAATTTATATTAAATATGTATCTAGATCTATGCATACATATTCATGTATATATTAAAATTTAAAACTCACATGTCCACTAGCATCATATTCATCCACAGAGTCACGCTGATGCGCACGATCTGGAACAAGGCTAGGAGTGACATTAGGTATGTCCACCTACAAATATATAAATTCATATATATCAGTACATGAATATCTAGTTATTAAAACTAAAATTTAAAAATAATTATAAAGGAATTGAAACATGCACATGCACACATATATGCACATCATCTGATATCGGATGACCTGAGTCCTCTGAAACGGCCACCTCCACCATATCAACTATACGATCAAGCGACAAACCAATATCTACATCCATATGATCTAACTCATGTCATGCCAGATTTGATGAGTGGAGAGGACTATGTAGGTGAGATTGCATCGACGATAATGAACCAACACCAACCAACATCTCAGTAAAACCCATAGTCTGTGCAACTATCGAATGATCAGATGGTGGATCCTGACGTGCACTAGTGCTGGGTTGAGAGTGATGCGATCCTAGAAGTGAACAACCTCCATATGCCAAACGATCTCTAACATGCTCTATACCAATCCCATAGTCTAATGCAATGAAGGCATATGCCTCCAAGAGTTCCTCAACCAAACAATGCAGAGTCCTACATGCCATATCTCTTATAAGTGCCTCAAGCTCTGTGAGAGTAGGGATGCTTGCTGCTGTGAAAGGATCGATGGTGGTCCATTATGCTCAATATGGCATGGTCCAAGGACGTCTAGACATCAAATACTGACCTACATAATCAACAGATATCCTAGTGGTTGTAGCTACAATGTCACCTACAGTATCAATTGCTTCCTTTTGGGAAGCAATGACAACCTCATCTACTATGGGGGCTAGAGCTAGGGTGAGAGCAGGAGACCTCTCACCAACCAATACCCTAAACACTGGGGTCGGTCTATCTGCTCGACAATAAGTGGGTTTGTGAGCAATCCTGCCACGCCCCTGACCAACATATGGTGGAATGTCCAGGTAGTTGACTTTGAGGCCCAAATGGACCCCAGCATACAACTACTGAACAAAATATAATGGAATCTAGTCATTGTTTTGGTATTGACCATGTGCTATGAGAAATCATGGGTAGAACAATGAGGCCATAGCAAGATCGACACATCTAGTGACCTGGTATCCCCTAACCTTACGTGCACTTTGATAAAATGGAAAACAATTGGGTGTTATCATTTCTTTGGTCACACTATCCTGTATTTGTTCTAGGGAAACCTCACCATGTATTTCTTCCCGCATGCGGGAAAGAATAGCAACTACTCTATATGGAGAAAATACACTAGTCCTGTCAAGTTCATCTCTTAGTTTTTCAAGACTATGAAATATTGACATGCATGGTTCAGAATATATCCCTGGGTTTGCACCTTGCACTAATGAGTCTTTCAATTTATTAATCTCATTAGTGATATTTCCAAACAAAGATTCCAGAGGTGGAACATTTGCATTATCCATGTTATGTATGTATGTATGTGTACCTAAAGGAGCAATGAGACCTTAGTTTAAATAATATATCTAGACATAAGGAATAGAAATCTAAAACAGTTCTAATAATTCATCTACTCATCAATAATATTTCTATACCATTAACAAAAAACATGTTCAACATCTATCATAGTTTTTAATAATCAAAAAATTCACATTACTAGATTGCACAAAAAACATAATCTAAATTTAAATATAAAATTTAAATTGACAAGTGTGTGTGTGCACTCTAGTACAAAATGTGTCATTAAAGATAGTTTAAAAAACATTGATAAAGGTTGCATATAAGATTTATTTCCTACAACTAGTAATAAAGGGAAAACATCATTACTTAACATTGGTGGTCATGTAAAATCAATTTAGTCATTATTGAAGGCACAAATAAGAGAATAAAATGAGACAAATGATAAGCTTGTAAATATGATTTCTAAACTATGGAAGGACAACATTAGTGCTTCCCAAAAAAAATCTACTTCATGAAAATATAATCATTTGAAATTGGATGGAAGAATCTTAATGCTTAAAGCTATGATCTAATACATTCTAATCTATATGATTTCATGTTTATTGATCATCTTGAAGATCTCTCAAGATTTAGATAAAACAACAAAGAAATTATTATGGGGTGGTTTGAATGAAAGTAAGTGTATTCCTCTTATTAAATGGGACACTATATGTCTTCCCAAAGGTCTTGATGGCTCATGAATTAAATTCTTATCAAAATAGAAATAAATGATTAATTACCTATTTAGAATTATATGAATGTAAATATATCATAGAAGATATCTAGGGTGGTTATATGCTTAATTATTTGAACCATGTGCATTATCCAAGTGGCTTATAGTGGACTTGGAATAATTTTGATTTGGCTCCCATTCCACATAAAATCAAAAGGATTTTAACATGGATGAATTTCACAAGTAAAAAAAATATTTAATATTATATAAACTATTTAGCCATAATAAAAATAAAAACAAATATGTATTGAACATGAAAGGGAAAATATTGCAAAATGTTATGAAACACATATTGAAAAGAGTAACATCATAGAAAAATAAGAATTCAAATTTAGAAATATTTTTGAATAATACATAGAAATGAATCCCATGATATTAAAATTATACTCCATGATCCAATTGTTGATAATATTAATAAATTGATAACACACATAAAAAAAATGAAAGTCATTGTATCTCCAAGTTAGTTAAGAAAAGAGAACCTTTCCGAATAAGAATGATATCCCATATTCAAAATTTTCTAATGAGCTTGATAAAATTGTAATAATTCTGGAACCCGAAAATGGTTACTTAAAATTGATGAGAACATAAGATAAAGTCTTAAATGAAAGAGATCGACATGAACCATTCAATTTTGAGCTTCAAAAATTTTCAATGAATAATTTTGTAAAATTACTAAAGTTGTAAAAAATAAGACCTTTACAAAATAAATTAAATATTTAGGCAATCAAAATTTCTAATTAAAATAAAATTATTATTAAAATATTTTTTAATTCTCTCAATTCTATTAGGATTACTAGTAAGTAGAAAGATAAAAGAGCTACTTGTAGAGTAATAAAAACCTCAATAGTAAGAAATAAATTCAGAAAGGTTTGATTAATGAGGCAAACTCATCTTCACTTAAGCATAAATTGTAAAATATTGTGAAAAACAGTAGCAATAAGATCAAGACTAGATAGTCCTATTGAAAATGGTACTTGAGATTTTAATGGTAGGATTCCATGAGTTCATAAAAAGCTAATTAATAACACAAATGGTGAAATTGAATGATTTAGGCACTTTAACTCTAGAGTATCACTCAATGTAAAGGATGTTTTAAAATAAAAAATTGGTGATCAAGACCACACACCACATATTAAACATTAATTGGAATGTACCCAAACAAAATTGTGTAAAATTTCTTGAAAAATATATTCATTTAAAAATATCACAAAGGGAATTTGAATCTTGTAAGCCTTTTTATTGTATGCCTCTTAAAATTTATAATACATATTGTAAATACAACATGTAGTTTTTATCTATCATGAACTATTATGTAATATTAATTATACTTTGTATACTAACCAAATTTTACAAGAGTGTGGTACAATTAAAATACAAAATTTATCCAAGGACTTATTAGATTTATTTTAATGTGTTAGATACAATGACTATAGTTTTTGTAAAAATGTGTTTAAATGAGAAGCATTTATAATGCGGTGGGTTATCAAAGTTTATATCATGTACCCATGATGGAAGAAAAATGATCTGGGAAATAAAATGTTTGAGAAAAAGAGATATGAGATAGTAAAATACAATTTGAAGAGTGGAGGTGAAGATTCTAGATGTGAGTTGGTCACAAGAGAAGCACTGCTAATTTTATTTCTTTGTGGACACATATGCTATAGTTCTTAAGTTGGCATCTAATATAATTTATATAATTTTAAGTAGTGATTCTTAATATTCCAATATTTTTTTTTGTAATAAATGTTAAGTTGTAGTTGATGTCAATTTTATTTTGCTTAAAGTTTTATAATATTTAAATGTAGGTGTTTTGGAGAATTTAAATATATTGTATATGAGGATTGTGATCAAGAGGTTAAATAATTTATCTTTCATCATGGATATTTTCAATATAATTTGGATACAATTTAAAAACATCTATTAAATCAACATTTTGAGGAGATATTATATTTTTTATATTTAATTCTTAACAAGTTTGTTTCTTGGAAATTTTAAAATTTGGTAATGATGTTACCAAAATATCTATGAAATATGTTTGCGAATTAAAATTGTGCTATTGAGGCCTCAAGATAAATAAATGGTATTCTTGTATTATCAATATTTGATGTTTAAAATTTTGTTCAGGCTATATTTGATTGATAACATTGTGAGAAGATCTTGCTTATGCTTGAATACAAAAATGGATTGTATACCTTCCTTTTTTAACTCTCTTTTCCTTCTTTGTCCATTAGAATTGCATATGGAATTTGTTCATGTGATTTTAAGATTATTTGATTGGTGTGTCCCATCCACTTTGTTTGTGGTTTTCTTATGGGCACTATTGCATTACTATTCAATCAAATCATGTTATCAAATGGAAAATTTAATATTAAATTCCTTTGGTTGGCTTTCTAGATTGTGTTGGGGAAATCATGCCTCCCAAAAGCTAGTGCATTTTCCTTAGATGAAATTTGACATGAGAATACTTATAGGATATAGAAAAGTCACACATTTGTCTTTACATATCTATCTCTAAGGTTTCTACTATGCATGTCTACTAAATAATCTTCCAATCACCTGTTACTCAACTATTCATATTCTTATAAGTTCTAGAATTAGCACTATTGTGATCTTTAGAATGGTCTAATTCCCTCTCACAATATCTCTTATCTCTATTTATCAATTGGGAATTTATGCTTATCATTTAATTCCACTTGGGATAGAATATGGAAGGCTAGCCCATTCAAGATGAGTTAGAATTTATGGAAAGAAATAAATTGATGAATATTTAATCATAGGGACATCCCATTTAATTCTTTACAAAATAAAATTGAAATCATCATTTACAAAAATATTTCAACCAAATTTAGAATGGTTTCACATAGAGCAATTGAGTTCACTAGATAGGACAATAGAATGACAAATAGCTAGTTAGGTTCAGTCTCTTATTGGGTTTCTCAGGACTATTGCTTGAGTAAGGTGGGTATGATGGAAATCAGATGGTTGAAACCTCACTTTGGAAGATAATAAATAAATGTAGATGGGGCTTGCAAAGATAATTGAAAGGTAATGGATTTGATGAAAATGCTTTAGAAACATTCAAACAAAAGCAATTCATGCCACGATTTTTTCACAAAAATGCTAGCTATGGAAGTGCAACCAACCTAAGATGATGTGTTGGAGGGTGATGGAGGCTGCTCGAAGGTGAAGTGTTTGTGGGCCATGTTTGTGCTTGCCTCTTTGTCGACCGCCTCTATCACTATTCGCCGAACTTTGTTGGTGGAAATGACAAGGTTTTTTTTTTTTTTAACTCTGTTAAGGGGGTTCGAGCGAACCCCTTTATTTTAATTTTTTCGCTCATATGTCAATGGGGTTCGAGCGAACATAGGGCTCGGTTGAACCATGTAGTTTTCCTGGACCAATATAAAGGTTTGGCCAAACACTTTGGTTCAGCCAAACCCCTTCACTTTGTGTAGAGGGAGAAAACAAATTTTGCCTTCCTCCACACAAGTGTTGACCACTTATGTGGGTTCACCTAGATGGATTGGTTGACAGTTTGGAACCTTTGAATCTCCAAACATGGGAAGATGAGAAATGATGGGTGGATATGAAAGTGTGCATGGAATTAGGACCAACTACTTGATATACTTTGTACATTGCTTGAGAAGCTTGTTTTTCCTTTGTGGACATATTTGGCGGATACTTTTCCCTTTTTTATTTTTCCCCATATTTTCTTTGACTGATGGAGTTTGATAGGGATAATCTTTCTTTTTATTTTTCAGTATCCATGTGTATTTGATTTGTTCATTATGCTTCTCAGCTTCTTTTTCTCTGAAAACATTCTTTGTGCTTTGATTCAAATCTTTCTTTTGATTTTGGTCCCAGTTTGTGGATGGGGTGATGGGTGGATGAAGATTTGTAACATGGCTCATTGTAGTATTGGAATTAGTTTCATCATAAGGATTCTTCATGCTCCCTATGTTGATGTTTGCTTGAGATGAAGTTGCCCCCAATTTTATAGAGGTATCACTGATATGTTTAGATCCCTTAATTGTCAAATAACCAATACCTTGATGCTTAGGATTGCTAATAATTTGCACTGGTTCTAAGATACCCTATTCATGTAGGCCTAATCCTCTACCTTGATAATTCATGAGTTGAAACATTTAATTTGCAATGGGATATGATTCATCTTGGAAGTCGGGTGCTAATCCTCCTCTTCTCTGTGGTGGATCTTCAAAGGTGATAGCTTCTTCATTGATAAAATAGATTTCCCTAAAAAAGGTAAGTGATCCAACTTTATAAGTGATAGGATCCTCCCTCTGTGAGGTAACCCCCTGATTGATATCTTTGGCTTCATCTTTTGAAATATCTGATTTTAATGCTTCTTCCAAGGGTGTTGATGATTCACTATCCACATAAAAGTCTTCCTCGTAATTCATTTCACAGGATATTTCTGATTTACGACTTCTATAGGAGCCTTCTTCATGATCTATTTCTGATATGTCTGCACAAGATTTTTTTGATTCACCACTTCTCTAGAATCCTTCCTTATGATCCACTTTTGGTATGTCTCTAGATTTTTCTATACCTTGATCATGTGTACAAATGTTAAGAGTAGGAGACTCTTGTACCTTGGTAATGATGTCAAGAGTATGGGAGTCTTGTTTTGAATGAAGATCATCTACATGTGCATCTAAATAAAGCATCTCATAGGTAGATGGAGGAGTGTGTGCTATATGGATATGATCATCATTTGTGATATCTTGTATAGATAGGAGAGTGTCCATTAGGTCATTGTAGTATCTTGGAGATATAAATTCTTGATCTTGATTAATTTTGGAATTGCTTTCGACATACTGTGGATCAAGTTCTTGACATGGGTCAATTTCAAAGGATGGATTGCTTACAAAGGGTTCTTGGACATCGTCCTTAGGCATGGGAAGTGGCTTAATATCCTCTTCATCTTTTAGTGGACTTGGATCTACTGTTGAGTTGAGGATCCCTTTAGTATTTATAACCATGAGGTCAAAGGATGTCAATATGTCTTGGGAAGGACTATTGCTAGACCTTGGTGATAGATGTTGATCATGATTTGGAATAAATTATTGAGATATGTCAAGTCTAAATCATTAGGTGATGTAGAGACATTTTCAACATAATCATTGGTGAATGGATCTTGGATTATGTCAATAGGATCAAATAACATTAACAATCCTTGAAATATATCTTTGTAGGAGGGGTCTTGATCATGACTAAAAATGGCTCTTGATGTATGTTAATTTGATCTTTGGATGAGGTGGAAACATCTTCAAGGTGCCCATCGATGGATTGATCTTGATCATTGATCTCAAGAGTTGGGGAGGAGAGATTGTTACCGCTTTCAACCATAAGATCAAATGATGTTAACATTTCTTGAATTGGATCACTATTGGGTATTGTTGGTGGATTTTGATTATGATTAAAAAGTGACTCTTGACATATGTTGATTTTATTGTTGGAGGAGATGGAAACATCTTCAAGGTGCTCATTGATGGGTAGTTGGGATCGATCTTGGAGATGTGATGATTGATCTTCGAGATGGGGTGACTAGGTTTGTTGTTGATATTCTTGCCCAACCTCTTGACATTTGAGATATGGTTCTTGATGTGGTTGTGGACCAACTCAATGATTTGATGACATGGTTCAACTAGTGGAAGAGTGTATTGATTTTGGGGTGAAGATGTCTCTTAGTGATATGAATCAATGAGTTTCTTGAGTGTAGAAAATTTATTTCGTAAGATTTGATCTTGGCATTCTATATATCAGTGATTTGGTTATTGACCGAGCATATTTGGCATGTATACTTGTGGTGTTTGCATGGAATCATGGACAAATAGATCTTGAACAATGTTCTAATTCGGTATGATGTTTAGATTTGGCATTATTGGTTGATATTGAACATTGTTTTGGTTTGGAAACATATTGCTTTGATTTGGGTAACTTTGATTTTGCATGGTGTTACCTTGACTTGGATCAATACATGGAGTTGTCAATATATTGCTCATATTTTGAACAACATTTGTATGATTTGCAAACATATCTATCGCAAATTTTACCAAGTATAGATTTGAAATGTTCATGTTTAGTTAATTTTTATTTGGCATGTATGGATTTGTTGGGATAATGTTTTTTGGAAGACTCATGCCTTGATTTTTTGGTTCATAGATTTGTAAGTTTTGTCTTTGTTTTAAATCTACCATAGGGAAAGGTGGTCCAAAATTTAGATTGGGAAGACTCACATTTGTATTATTGAGGTTTGGAGGAGATAATGATGCCATGTATGGGTTGCATAAATGTGAGTTTCGATAATCAATTGGAATTGAGAGACTTGGATAGTTTGGTTGACTTGGATTAATCATGATGGATGAATCAAGTTTATATTCCATATTCCTCTTGTGTTTTGACCTTGTTGCAAAAGTGAACCTCTAAGGTGCTTAGGACCAATGATGAGATGAAAGATGAAAGGGGCAGTGATATGGATGTTTGAACCTTTAGGAATTTTGGATCAATGCTAGACTTTTAGAATTGATTTTGATGTTTTGATTGGGTAATGAACTTGTGAAGACCAAGATGTTGGATATGACCTTAGGATGAACTTTCTCAAAGAGGTGATAATTTAACTAGAGGTATGAGAAAGGATGCATTCTCTCACTCCTAACTAAACAAGGTGATTTTGATTTGGTTTAATGATGTACCCAAGTCTAGATAATGAAGTTTCCAAAGCTCTAAAGTTATTTTGCGAGATGGATACGATAAATGTTCATAATGGATGAAGTGTTTGATTTGATCCTAGATGAACCTAGGAGGACTTTGTTTACAGGACCAAGGTAGTGAAGAACATGCTTCTCCCTAAGAGTAATTCAGACCAAAGGATAACAAGCACCTATGTGGGGTTCAATTGGAGTTAAACTTGATTAATGAATTTTTTTTACCACATCCACTTCTTGCTTAGTTTTTTTCAAACTGAATGTCTATATCTCAATTCCTTTTCATTCCACAGTGTCCATTATGTGAAAATCAAGGTTTCAAGAGCATAGTTTCCTAATGTTGACTTTAGTAAGAGAAAATTGTGATGTATCCAAATACTTAGAAGCCTCTAAGGATGAAATCCCTAGGGCAAGCATGAGCACTTGGATTTGGTCAAAGGTATTTTCTCTTCCTAAAGGGTTTGAAATTTGATGATCATGTTGAATGTTTGTTTTCAAATGTTTTTGATTAAAGCAATGTGGCTTTTTATTCAAAGAGCATGCACAATCCTAGGATGAGAAGACAATATTTGTTGGGTTCCCACTTGGATAAATCCAGCTACGCATGTTCATTGTGGATGATTAAATGCTTGACCACATAGGCTTCCCCTTACAATGCACTCACTTCTCAAGTCAGCCAAGCATCAGTACCCATGAAACTCCCATGGCATAATTTTCTTCTCTACAACAGAACTACATGTTACATGGGGTGGCTTCAAAGGACATGACCTTTTGCACCAACAAATAGAAAATGATTTTGGCTTTTTCTCAACAAGGGGTTTTAATGTAGGCATTTCGTTCGTGGGGGACCATCCATGCAGTGAGAGACCATTGTTTCCCTTCACGTCAGAATAATCCTCATGATTCTTGAACTTTCCTCAAGAATCCACATTTATATACCGGTTGGAAGTCGCTTGGCTTTAGCGTGTTCTCGGTTGGGTCCTTCCCTGGGGTGATTACTTTTTTCCACCAGGTAGGCCCTCTAAGATAAACAAAAGCAGGAAAGCATATCTCCTAGTTCAATCAAAATTTGTTGAAAAACAAAGGGAGAACACTCGCAATATGCCCCACTCACACTTGCAAGATTGGTTCAATTTTTAATCCTAGATCGAAATGTGGAGCCAATCTTTTTGACAATTTAATATCACAAAAAGACTTTTGATTCTAAAGATCGTCATGAGGTGGGAGAGAAGTGCATACATCTTTTAGATGATATTACTTTGTGAAAAAGATTACAAAACACCAAATGCACATGTTCATTTTAATTTCCAAAGGCAAAACTAAGTTCTTTTTTAATTCCCAAAATTGAAATGTGAGAGTTGTTTGTCAAATTTTAGACCAAATCAAAAAGCTTAGTGAGTTTCTAATGTTCAGTTTTAGCCCAACTTTGAAAAAAATCAATCAATGATTAATTTTAAATCCAAATTGAAAATGCGTTGTTCTAAAACAAAAAATGAAAGTGATAAATGCATTAAAAAATGCTTTTTCAAGTTAAATGACCAATTCCCCCACTCAAATCTACTTGATATCTTCTAGATTTTCTCCACTTTGCTACTTCATTATCTTCAAGAAATCTGCAAATCATTTATCAACATATTCAGATATGAAAATTATTAATTGTTATGTTCAAGAAGCATTTAATAAAAAAAATTACTCCAAGAAAATGAATGTTAAAAATGATAGTTTGCTAATTTTTTCCCTTCGAATGCCACACCCAGTGTAGTGCCCCACCATGTAACCCTAGAGGAAGTTGCAACTAACTACTTAAGCGCACAATTTTTTTATATTAAAAGTGTAATTAACATACATGTTCACTTCCTATTGCCAACATCCCCTAAGTCTACGAGACTGACAATACTTAAAACCCAAACATACAACTTAAAACATCCATATCATTTACATACATAAAGAATTAAGTACTCATACATTCCATACATAATAAAGTTACATCATAACATAAAGAGATATAACAAAACTTCATATTCATTAACTTAATCATAAGGTTACATCTCTCATTCCTTGAATGAGGTAAATTATACAAATGTGATACATATACAAAATATCCACCTTGAATACAAATGAGGGGTATTAATTACATGTTCCAACTGAAAAAACAACATATCATGAAAGGAATACTAGGAACCACGAGCTCTCCAACTGGAAAACTCACCATTATGAACTAAAGATCAAGGGGGACCCAACAGTGTATGGTGCATGTTCCTCCCAACCAAGTGGTACCCAAACGCCCAACCCCCAGGCTAGGAGATAGTAACAAGATAACATGACCAGTCCTACAACCACTAAACACAAGCTGACTCAAACTGACTCATACTAACTCAACCAAACACATGAACCATACAACCATAAGTACAATATTACAACACCAACATAGGTTACATTGCTTCTAGATATAAATCAGATCAGTTATGTTAAGAGAACCATACACATAACTATATACCAATCATTGTCGTAGATAGAGTGTCATCGCACAACTCAACATGGGATATCCAATGTGAATCTTCATAGGCTTCGACCCTCATTATCGGATCTCCTAGAAGCCTCAACCGATCCCCGGCCCCCATACTCACTCATGCGGAATCAAATACCTCTCGTAAAAACAAGATAGATGACCTTTTCCATTCTAGGTCTTTCCACTCATCCCAAGCCTAAACGAGCACTTACGTCTATGAGCGGGGTTAGAACTTATCTTGATTAGTGTGAAATACTACCTAATCTCCTAAGTACATTAGTTAAGTTATCACTTGTTTAAACTACCTCCGAACGTTATCTAGTATACCTCTTTAGGGCTCTGGTGCCTAATGGAAGCCACTCTTCTACTTGACAACACACATACAAACCAATCATCAAGGGTACCAAAGTGCATACAAACTAGATAAACAAAACCACTCCAACTCTAGGAGGCAACATATGTCAAAACCCTCTCAAAACACTAGAGGCAACAAACATAAAAAAAAACACTCCTTACAAGGAGGCACAAATTCCCTATTCATGGAAACCGGGTAAGTCATTAACAAGACACCATGCACTACCCAAGGGAAATACAAATAGTGACATCACAATTTGACAACCCCAACAAAGAAACCTCTAGAAGACTTACCAATTAAAAACACATTTAACCCATTTCCTCAAACAAGAACATAGAGGAAATAATCACAAAATGCAATTGCAAGGAAATAAACTACTTTAGGATATTTTAAATCCATTCCCTTTCATAATGATTTCACACCAAAGATAATAATTACCCTAACAAAATAATTGATAAAAATAATTAATTTCCTTTTCAATTTCAAAGAAGGGAAATACCAATTTTATGAAAAAACAAAACCCTTGATTACTTTTAAAAGCAACATAACTTCACTACTAGTAATTTCCTTTAATTTATTAAAAATACCCATATTTCCTAAAAAATATGTCATGCAAATAAAATATTCTCTAGTTTTCTTCAATTTTCAATTGTACAAAATTACATGCAACTGATTATTTAAAATCATTAAATACACATTTTAATGTATATATTCATACAATATATATATTACATATATAAATATATATTTAATTATATATAAACTAATATATATACATTAAATATATATGCTAACAATTTTACAAAATAATACATTATTTTTTTTAAATAATTTTTTTAAATATTTAATTTTCAAATCATAAATGTATATATATACCATATATATTTTAATATTATAAATTCCAAATAAAATCAGATTAAATATACCAAACCCGAATCACTTAACAAAATCTAAAACCATGCTAATAATGAGTGGCGGAACCTGAAAAGTTCGGAGGTCTTTATGTGAATTAAGCCAAACCCCCAATGATGTGGGGAGGCGTCGGCCCATATGGGAGAGGGTTGCGTTGTTCCAAAGGCAGTGCTCCCTCCACTTAGTGGAGGGTGCTGCCCTTGGGATAGCCACACCCTCCCCTTTGTGGAGGTGGTGGGGGATTTAGTCCCCCCCACCATATATATATATATATATATATATGTATGTATGTATATATATATATACATATATATATATATATATATATATATGTACATACATATATATGTACATATATATATATATATATATATGTATATATATATATACATATATATATGTACATATATATATGTACATATATATATATATATATGTATATATATATATACATACATATATATATATATACATACATACATATATATATATATATATATATATGGTGGGGGGGACTAAATCCCCCACCACCTCCACAAAGGGGAGGGTGTGGCTAAACTGAGATAAAAAAAAATTCTAGAAAAAACCTGCAAAATTTAAATTCACCCATCACCATTAATGTCGTTTGCAACCGTACGACGATATTTAATATCTTTTAAAAATAAAAATATTTATATATATAATATATAGATATATGAATTTATATATATATTTATTAATATTTGCATATATGCATATATTATATATATATATATATATATATAAATATTACATCTACATAAACAAATTGGGAAGATTTGTTTTTGAAAAACCATCTATAGGCAAAATGGAGCAAATTTTCAGAAAACCCAATTTTCAGAGAAGATTTTCAAAATCCCAAATTTCACATAAGATTTCTAATATCACGTTTCCTCTAAATTTTCTATTGTTTATAACAATTTTCCATATAGAGGTTTTCTACAATTTCACAGAGGCTTTAAAATAAAATTTCCTAATCTTCATGTCATTTTCCTCTGGGTTTTTTTTAATATTTAATCTATTAAATCCATAAAAGATTCTCAATGTTACTCTCTGATTTCACTGTAAAAGAATTCCTACAGAGGCTCTAGATTTCTTCACGGCAATCACAGAAGCCTTAAATTTCTTTTTTAAACAAAATAAAGTTTTTTACTACAAATCTAGCACAACAATGTTTTCTACAATAATACGACTCCATTTAAAAATTTAAACCAAAACAATAACATAAGAATGGAACCTATTTCAATGAAGCTTCTGGAGTAATTGGAGTTTCTGATGCCAAGCCTCTTCCAAAGCTTTCAGCAAAGCTTTCATAGCTTCTTACAAGCAATCCAAATTCTCGAGTATGGTATTGAATCTAACACCATAGCAATCTATCCCAAACAAATCTAAGAATGCAAATTTTTCCCACAATTTCCTTACAATCCAAAATCCCTTTCAATTTTTTTTACAGCAAGCAAAATCCTCTGTTCTTTTCCAAATTTTCAATATGTCAAAAGTATCCTCACCTTTTCTATGAAGAATCTTTCCGCTTCCTCACCCAAAGCCAAGATTCTCTCCAGGAATTCATTTTTTTCAACAACCCTTAATTAATTAACTATCACATGTTGGCAATTAACAAATATCTTTTAACAACCACATTTATTTTCATAAAATCATTTAATAATTTCATATTCAAATTTAATTTCCAAATTAAATTTACTTCCTTTAAACTACTTGCTTAATGAATAATTTAATTAATTAATTTAATTACTTAATAACTAAATTTAACCACATGGATTAAATTTAATTTACTAAATAAGTTAAATTTAATTTATTAATTTAAATAGAAAGCTTCCATCATATTATCTAAAATTAATTAAATAAATACCAACATCATTTAATGCATAATTTAACATTTATTTTCATAACATAAACCCTGCAAAATTAAATAGTAATAAACAAGGCAAACGAAGAAACATCGAACAAAGACTGATGACACACTGTGGCTAGGGTGTAGACTTGACACATGTTACCTAGTTACTATCTCCCGTTCAACTTTATCATTGGGTCGACACGCTCAAACCTGTGAAACCAGGTGGAGTCAATGTCATGTACCTGCAAACCTATAAATGAGATATCAAAGAACATGTATATAAACAACATAAATTACACATCATGAAGAGGAAATCATGGAATCATAGGGCACTCGCAAGCGAGTGATGCAATCATGTCCCCTTCACCAATACACTCATCATAAACTGACAGTTCCATAATAATCAAATAACTCATGTGCAATAAACATGTTAAAAAAAACTAACATTATTACACCAATTAAAGTCTGACAACAACACATCAAATAAGTACATCACATCACACAATAGTCTATGTCCCTCTATAAATAGTGATCAAATAACAGACACATGATAACGTATCTCAAAGTATCTGAATATCTAGAAAACAACTCAAAGAAAAACAAGGACACACTGTCCAGTCCAGAAAGAAAAATGAAGGGGTATTACACCCGGCATGAATTTTGTCCCTTGTCTCATTCCTTTGGTTCTATGCATTGTTCTTTTACCAAACTCGCCTGTGTTGCACTTAGGAGTTCTGCATTCAAAATATTAAGCAACAATTTTCCCCCAATGTTCTAATCTAATTGAATTATGTGGCTACAAGATCATCAAACTCAACATTTATAAGTTCACTCTTGGATCTATGGAAGTTATCGTGCATCTAATTCTAATTTGATTTATTTCATACAAAAGTCTTTGAATAATTACCATATTATCAACATGGGAAACATAAGTTATCTATCAAATCTACAATAGATCAAAAGTCTTCAATTATTATTTTATGGAAGTGTATATTTTCTTGCCTGTCATAAAAGATTTGCTACAACAAGAGTAACAGCAGCGCCTAGAGGTTGGTGTTGATATGAGCAAACAATGAAGACTTTACCTTCCAATCAATACTTAAAGATGAATCACAGATTTTAATGCATGTTAGTAATCATGGATTTTTAATAGTAGAAAGAAATCATATTTTCAATGTATGTTAGAAATAAACCAATAAGCATGCAATATTAATGGAGGGTGATCGGTTTTTTATTTTACCTTTCAAATCCAATGACTACCTCTCGTACATTATCTTTTTTTATTCAATGTTATTAAACACAGGCCAAACAAATCTGAACCTGAAGTCTAGAAGATAGGCGTTACTGTTGTTCAAAACCTTAATTGAGAAAGTCAATGTTCCACCTCGACCTAGAGTTCACTTTAACTTTAAATGATTTCGGGCACTTTTGAACTAGTCAAAGCTTCTACACGCCTGTCAAATCACTAGTAATGTCTTTGAAATCTGCATACTTTTCCATCCAAAAATCATGGTTGGTCATGCCATTATTTCAAGCATGTGATAATTTCTATTGGTGAAGGAAAGGCTAAAGTGACTTAATGTGATCCCCTGCAAAAGCAATAATTATCAACATTTACATTTTACCATTTAATCCATCTGATCTCCTTACCAGCTCTTTAAGCGACATAAATTGAAATTATTAAGTGCTTACTTAGTATACCTCTTAATCACATTTAGTGTTTATTTGGAAAAATGACTTCAAAACAATTTTCTCTTTAAGCTCGCCTGCTATACTCTTATCCAAAAATCAGTAAACAAACAAATAAGAATATTTCAAATTTTTGACTTTGAAAATTCTGCAATCCCATGTGCTTTTTCAATGATCACATCCCCATGTCATTTTTACCTCTTCCAAAACTCGTAGTTTAGTTAAATTATCATTTATGGCTTTCATCTCTCTTTGTGGTTCCCCATAGCCCACGTAGCTCAACTCTCCTCACAGAAATGGTACTTCACCTGTAGCATTCTTTACTCCACAATACAGTAGTTGATTTTCATTGAAGAAAGGGACCCTAAAAACATACCCAAAAAGGGCGATTCAAAGAAAACACATACATTATCATAAAATTTGCAATAGAAAAACAAAAATCTACTATTGTTTGTAAATAGTTGGCTATAAAAATAACTATTTTCATGCAAAATGGGGCACTTTTTTTTTTTTGCTCCAAGTGACCACCACATGAGAGTGGCTTGGGTGTAGCAAAAATACAAATGTACTATAATTGAGACCAAGCCTGTAATATTAAGGAAACACATCCTTGCTGGTGTGGAGATGTGGTATTGACCAAGTGTACATATGCGCATAACTTCTAAGAAAAATATTGGAATCTATTTGAAATCATTAGCAGCAATGTGACTAAGAAACCACTTTTATATCAACAATTCAGCAGATGCAATATTTGTATGATACACACAAGACGGATTTAAATGCTGGAATCTAAATAAAATGAGATAATGAATGCAAATATTGCCCTATGTGTTATGAGTGCAAGTGTAAGTAAGTAATGGTAAAAGTAAAACCAAATACAAGATGCCACTCAAGTGTAAGTAAGTAACGAATTAAAGATGCCTCTAAATCAAGATTTTTACAAATTACATTACAAAATTATTTCGACCTGCAAAAGAGAGATTTAAAACAAAACAAAAACACACAGAGTTCCCACTTAGACGGTTGTTCCCGCTTTTGTTTCAGCTTATTCATTAGAAATCAAAATAAGATTAAAAAGATGAAATGGAGGCTATTGAGAAAGCCCTCCTTCTAGTGCAAAGTGCGGATGCTAAATCTGCAACATGTTAGACTTTGATAAACATTTTTATGGTAAAGAAAAACATAACAAATCCAGTATCCCTACGAAATATTTGACCATGTTAGATATGCAAAAAAGATAAAATAAAACAAGGAAACTAAGTGAAAGCATATGAAAACATGAATCAAACTCTATTCCATAGTGGGAGTAGTGCCCCTTATGATGTGGAAAGGATGCCCTTTCCCAACCCCTAATAAGCAAGAATGCAAAGATGATGATAGTGCAAATGCATGAGATTGTAGATCAAGTTGTGGAGGGTTAAACTAATAGAGAGGGTCTCTATTTATAGAATAGAATGATAGAAAAATGCAAGATAGGAGGAATTTGGGATAAAAGATAATATAATGGCATTGTGCCACTTGTCAACATTCCAATGGAAGGAGGTTGAACATATTTTGATCAATGTACAAGTTTGAATTTTGAATTTGATGAAGTGACATGTTTAGGGGGAATGAAATATGAGTTAAATGCCAAGTTTGACTTGTGTAAGAGACATGTAAGAGCTCTTATATACTTTGTTGGATGGCCAAGTGAAGTGGGAGAGAAGATTCAAATTGGGAGAATATTCCCTCAAAGATGTCAAGTTTGAATAAAAATGAGGAATTAATAAATCGATTAAATTGATTTATGTGCACAAGTTGCAAAATCTAGAGAAAAGGGGATTAGGATTATCATTAATCATGTTTTGATTAATTTAAGTGAAGATTAGGTGATTTTGACCTTTGATTTAGATACTTGGATTTATTTAAATCAAAGTCTGGAAAATGATTTTAGATTTGATTAAATAAAGATTTGATTTATTTAATCAAATAGGGTGATGTTAGTGATTTTAATTAAATAAATTTGATTTATTTAATTAAATGAAGAACTTTAGAATTTAATTAAATAAGATTGATTTATTTAATTGTAGGGGGACTTTAGGATTGATTTATGATTTAATTAAATAAAATTGATTTATTTAATTAAAAGATGAACATTAGTGATTAAATATGAGAATGTCATTTTTTCATGTCTACACTTACTTAAAATATTCTTTTTTTTTTTACTTACTGCACGTATAGTTTAAACTTTGCACATTCATCTAAATGCAACCAACCCTTGCAAATCATCCATGACTATCACAATCACCCATAATCTACTGAACCACTAGACATAATGGTAGTTATTCTATAGTCCACATATCCTCATAAAGACCAAAGTTTATACCTAATCTAATAGATAAAATTAAAAAATAAAGAGAAAATAATCAATAGTTAATACAACATAGAGAATTTTCTATTGGGTACATCGACTTGTGGTTGGGAAAGTGATATGCATTGTAACCATGGATGAAACTTGTAGACACTCAAAATAATCCTAACTAACATCATGCATCTAAATCTGGTCAATTAACATCATTTCCTCTATTAATCAAATAAATCAATTTATTTGATTAATTCACTAATGTGAATCAAACTTGATTGAATAAATCAAATTATTTAATTAAGTCCTCAACATCCTCTTATTTGATTTAATAAATCAAAATGATTTAAAACAAATATCATAAATCCCTAAAATTCCTTCAAGTTAATTAATCTAAATTAATTAACCTCTAATCCTAATTACTCATCCTCTGGGTTTTGACTCAACCCAGGTCAACCTAAACCCTTGACTAACCCACCCACTTATACATGAAATTCGTTTTATTTAATTATCTAATTACCCCTATTTTCCCTCACAAGGAATATTCCCTCATTAACTCCATTTGTTTGACTTTCTTGCCCAAACCCATTTCCCTCCAAAATATCTCAACTATATGCATTTAAGGCCATCTTTCAAATTTCAAATCCACCTAATTGCATTTACTTGCACATTCTCCAAAATATGCTTATTCCTCCTCCACTAGCATGTTGACAAGTGGCACCTTTCCATTGGCTCATGATTAGTCCCACATTCCTTCCAACTCTCCATCTTTCAAACCTTGAACCTATAAATACAAGGCACTTCTACTCCAAATCCATCTACAATCTTGGTAATTTGTAGTATAGCTATTTGCATCTTCATCATTCTCTAAAGTTTATCAAGGGGGTGGGAAAGGGCATCCTTTCCACATCAAAGGAGTACCACTCCCACTATGGGATAGAGTTTGATCTTGTTTTCATATGATTTCATCTAGTTTCTTTGGTTCTATTTTTCTTGCTTTCATATCTAGCATGATTGAATATTTCATAGGGATGCTCTATTTGGTTTGTTTAATTTGACTAACAATATTAATGTTTGTTTGTTTTTGAGAAAGTGAAGAAAAGCCATCTACATCTGAAGCTAGAAAGAGGGTCGGGCTTCTCAGTAGCCTCCATTTGTATCCATTTTATCCTACTAGTCTTACTCTAATTGTTAAGATAGAAGAGGAGTAAATTACACTGGTAGTTGTCGACTTCAATCTGTTTTCTATCACATAAAATAGGACTGTAAACCCTTTGTTTGGTTCAGGCTCCAAATTTCATTTAAATGCATTATTGAGTTTTATGGTCTGCTCTTAAATCAAAAAAATTGAGAAGCAACCCATCGAAGTGTCTCTGATTTTTTATTCTTGCTCAAGCATCACATCTCTTTCTTTTGAAGTTGGAATATCAAACGTTTGTTAGGAATGTAAGATATTTTGGCCTACCCATGTTCCTTCAAGCTTTGGCAGCCCCAATAATTCCTTTTCGTATTGATATCTGACCAACCGGGCTCGACTGCTAACCAGTTATTGATATTGGTATCATTTGCAGCCTTGTATTTTATCTTGCAGTTCTCGGGGCAGTATTCCTTCGCATTCATATATTGTATTTTCTCTCATCTAAGTCTGTACGTGATAAAAATGAGTTTGTTTGTGCTTTGAGGACTATAATGTTTAGCGCTTTCATTTTGGCATAGTATTAATCGTTGTATTGAATATGTGTTACTTTTCACATTTGATTTACATTACAGCTGAGGACTTGACTTTGATTTGATCAGTCTATTTCGCTTGAAATTTGTTTAAGCCTTCTGTGAACTGACGAATATTACATTTTGCATACATGTCTACCAAGGCACTGCAATTTCATTTTTTCGCAACCAACTAAAATATCTGCTGAGTGGTTTTGTTGAGAAAATCTATTGCCACCAAGTAGATCCCAAAGGGTATAGACTTAGAAATATTTCCAGAGGTGCCTCCAAAACTGCATTCAAATATAAAAATAAAAGAAACAAGAATGAGAGGAAAGACTTTTGTGTGCACAAAAGTTTGGCTCAGTTCCTGTCAATTAAGAAGCCTAAAACACTAATCCATTTTGTGCTTATCCTATAAACATTGCTTTCCACGTGATGGCATCTCCTTGTGCCAATATACCAAACAATCTATGTGTTTTGTCTTAAATCCACTCATTGCATGTATGTCAACTAGATCTTTTCCAACTATAATTTATCTGATAGAAAAATCAGGCTTTCAACTTCTTGACTGCGAGTGACAAGTGAGTTGAGTTCAACCTCACGACCTTGCCCACTGACGCCTTTCTGGATGCCACCTTCTTTAGGTAACTCATGACCGAGTCCAGCCACCTAGACATATGTCATTTACTGGGCATTTCTTCACTATCATCTGCCTTGTCGTCCTTCTACTATTGCGACCTTAGGGAGAGCCTGGTTGAGAGGTCAAAATCAGTGAGCATAATGTGCCCATTTTCTTGTATCAACATGTTCTATGGCTTCAGATCTCTGTAAACTATCCCCAAGCTATGCAAATGCTCCAACGCTAATACAATTTATGTTGCATAAAATTTGTGCATACCCTCTTAGAGAGTCTCGTTTTTAGCACAATAGGAAAAGTTTGAGAATTCAGTCTTACACCTACAAACTGCATTTACTTGAAAGTTTCTCACCTTTTGTTTTTTGCACAGGCCTTGCAATCATAGAATTTTAGAAAAGATTGCGGGAATCAGTTTTATGCCTACCACTTGTATTTAGCTTAGAAAATTTCTAAAGTCTTCTCAACAAGTCTACTTTGTGCGAATCCTGTAATTATTGCCATTTATTGTTGTTGCAGATTGTACCAAAGTATATGATTAATGGCTTGTCATTCAAGTGAGGCAGTTTCTCCAAGGTAATTTGAAATTCCCTGAACCATCTGTTTGGTTGTAAATGCTACGGCCTTCTATGAATGACCACACATCAAAAAAGGTTGTATTCATTAACATGTTCTTAATATTCATACGATTATGTCAATAAAGATAGAACAGTGGCATATCGTTCATTATTAAGGGTTCTCATCACATAATGGGATCGTTTCTCTGAAAAGGTGGCGTCTTATGCAACTTTCTACCAATTTGCTGACAAGAGTTTTTTTCACTTCTACTACTTACCGAGGATAATATTTCACTTGTCTTTTGTTTGTAGTGCGAAAAAGAAAAAAAAGGAAAAATAAATTTTATTTAAATAAAACTGCAAGTAGCATATGATTGTTTCCTTGTTTATTATGACACGTAGAAGATTATGCATGCGATGATACTACTCTGATGATGCATTTCATAATGCAAGGAGAGTGTAGGAGAAAAATGATTTCTTGGGAGTGGTAGTGTTGGGATCGCGGTGGAGGTAGGTATAGGGATGTGCAATCCATTAATTCATACTAATTGCTACTTGCTGGGTCATTAATGAGGCATTTTTCATTGGATGCCATTGAGGTGGCTCACTAACCACATCATCTCACATATCTAGAAAATAAAATCCTATGTCATTTTGAAAAGAAATTGCATTGATTACCAAGATAATGAGACTAGGGGGAAATGTAAAGCTTGGCATATTTATTGCAATTAGATTAACTTTTGAACCTTTTGTTAGGAAAAACAGAAAATACTTGCTAAAACATTTAAGTCAGATTTGATGAGTTAGTGGTATGGATAATCTGCATGATTAAAGTAGATTTGACCCACACTTTTTCTCTTACTGTGTTTTGTGAATAATCATGAAGTGAAAGGAAAATTCAAGGTCTGAGAGATTTTAAATCAAGGAATCAAGTTCTTTATTTTTTTCTAGATTTTGATTTAAAATAAGCTCTTATTTTTATTACTTTCGAATGAAATTTGATCAAAATTATTTAAAAATTTGATAGTACTAATATTCATTGATTTCTTTTGCATTAGTTTTTGAGGATTCGGGATAATGTAGACACATGACACACTTTTAACTAAAATGATGGTGTAGCAAGGAAACTAAATCCAAAAACAACAACAAACAGATTTGAGTTTGAAAATGGGGCATAAAAAACCTAAAAGAAGCATTTCTTAATGCTTATTGTAATAGCTTGAAGCATCCATTTTCTTTTTTTTGTTTTCTGTTTTAGGCCAACTATATCAATTTGAGTTTAAATTAATCAGTGATTGATTGATTCAAAGTTGCATAAAATTGAACCTTAGACACTTGCTACCATTTCGATTTGGGTTAAAATTGAACAAACAAACTTCACACTCAAGTTTGGTGTTATTAAAAAAAATCCATTACTTCTTTAAGGTCCAAAATAAACATGTGTTTCTTGTGTTTTATAATATCTTTTACAAATTAATATCATTTAAAAGGCATATGCACTTCTCTCGCGCTTCACGACGATCTTGAAAATCAAAAGTTTTTTGGTGATATTAAGTTGTATAAAATATTTCCTCCACACTTCAATTTGGGCTTGTTAAAATATAACAAATCTTGCTAGTGTGAGTTAAGTATATCATAGGTGTTCTCTTTTTTTTCATGAAAAAAATAATTATTGAACTACGGATGTGCTTGCTCACTATTGTTTACCTTTAGAGGGCCTGCCTAATGGGAAAAAACAATCACCCCAAGGAACAACCTAACCGGAAACACGCTAAAGCCAAGCGACTTCCACCTGGTATATAAGTGTGGATACTTAAGGAAAGTTCAAGTATCACGAGGATTGTTCTGACAAGAAGGGTAACAATGGTTTCTTTATGTATGGATGATCTCCCACAAATGGAATGCCCAGATTAAAACCCCTTGTTTAGAAAGACAAAAATCGTTATCTATTTGTTGATGCAAGAATGATCATTTTGAAGTCGTCCAACATTTTTATGGCTCTTAGTAAAGATGAGAATTATTCCATGGGTACTGATGCTTGGCTAACCCGAGAAGTGAGTGCACTGTAAGGGGGAACCTGTGTGGTAAAGCATCTAATCATCTACTAAGAGTAAGTATATCTGGATTTATCCAAGTGAAAACTCAACAAATATTGCCTCATTTATCCTAGGATTGTGCATCACTTTGAAATCAAAACACTTTGCTTGGATCCAAAATGCTTGAAAACAAACATTCACCAATTTCTTGAAATTTCAAACCTTTTAAGGGGAAAAAATACCTTTGACAAATCCAAGTGCTCTTGCTTGCCCTAGGGATTTCATCCTTAGAGCCATCTAAGTATTTGGGTTTAATTATAAATTTTTCTCAATAAAGTCAACATTAGGAAAATTTTGCCTTAATTTCCCTGATTCTCCACATAATGGACTTTGTGGGATGAGAATAAGCTAGAACATTAGACATCTAGTTTGAAAACCTAAACAAGAAAGTGTTGATGTGGTAAAAGGAACTCATTAAGCAAAGATAAAAGAAAATTGGACCCCACACATGTGCTTGTAATCTTTTGTCTTATGGTCTTCCAAGCAAAACATTGGTGTGTTGGTTTGAACTACTCTTAGGGAAAAGCATCTTCTTCACTATATTGGTCTTGTAAACAAAGCTCCTCTTAGGTTCATTTAGAATCAAATCATACACGTCATCCATCCCAAACATTTATCATAGATCTGCATCCCACAAACAACTTTAGAGCTTTGGAAACATCATTATCTAGACCTAGGTACATCCTCAAACCAAATCAAAATCATCTATTTAGTTAGGAGTGTGACAATTCATCCTTTTGCATACCTCTACTTAAATTAGCACCCCTTTGAACAAGTTCATCCTAAGTTCACATCCAAAATCTTAGGGTCTACAAGTTCTTTATCCAAATCAAACAAATCAAAATCAAAATCCTAAAGTCTAGCATTGATCCAAAGTTCCTAAAAGTTCAAACATCCATATCATTCACCCCTTTCATCCTTCATCTCATCATTGGTCCTAAACACCTTAGAGGTTCACTTTTGCAAAAAGGTCAAAGCACAAGAAAAATATGGAATATAAAATTGATTCATACATCATGAGTGGTCTGAACCAACTAGACTATCAAAGCCTTGCAATGCCAATTGATTATCAAAACTCATATTTATACAATCCATACATCGGATCAGTATCTCCTACAAACCTCAAAGGTACAAAAAATGTGAGCTTTCCCAATCTAAATTTTGGACCACCTTTCCCTATGGTATATTTGAGTCAAAGTCAAAACCTACAAGTCTATCAACCAAACAATTAGTGCATGAGTCTTCTTCCAAACAACATTATCCCACCAAATCTATACATGCCAAATGTGAATATACCAAGTGCAAGCCTACCAAACATGAACATTTTAAATCCACACTTGGTAAAATTTGGGATAGATATGTTTGTAAATCATACAAATGTTATTCAAAGTCCAAACAAAATGTTAACAACTCCATGTGTTGATCCAAGTCAAGGTAACACCATTGAAAATCAAAGTTACCTAATTTCCAACCACAACAATCTTTAATTTCAACCTATAATGCCTTGTATAAACCTCATCTCAAATTAGAACATTGTCCAAAATCAATTTTTCCATGATCCCATACAAACACCACAATGATGCATTCCAAATCTGCTTGAACAAAAACCAAATCAACTATATCAAGGGTGTCAAGATCGAAATCAAGATCAACTTTTGCGAGATCAAATTGCTTCACTTGCCAAACTAATTGACTCATTGCGCCAAGAGACATCTCCATCCCAAAACCAATACACTCTTCCATTGGTTGAACCATGCCATCAAAATATTGACTTGTGTCCACAACCACATCAAGAACAATATCTCCAATGTCAAGAGGTTGGATATCAAGATCAACAAATAAACCAACGACCCCATCTCGAAGGTCAATTACCACATCTCCAAAATCAATCGCCAAAAGTTTAATTCAAAGTACAAATCTCTCAAGGTAACAAATAAAAATACACACCACTTGGGGAACCAATCAAATCAGTCATGCAACAGTTGATACAAGAAAATCTCATTAAAATCCTCATTTATGAGAATTATGAAGAGCCCCAAGTTAAATCACCAGGGTATAACGAGAAACACCTTTGTGTTTTTCACAAAATAAAGGGACACACAACATCAAATTTTATTCGACTTAATGTAGACATGCAAAATTAACATCATGCATCTAATGTTCCTCGTATTTAATCGCTAATGTTCATATTTTAATTAATTAAATCAATTTTATTTAATTAAATCATAAATCAGTCCTAAAGTCCCCCTATAATTAAATAAATCAATCTTATTTAATTGAATTCTAAATTTCTTCATTTAATTAAATAAATCAAATTTATTTAATTAAAATCACTAACATCACCCTCTTTGATTAAATAAATCAAATCTAAAATCAATTTCCTCCCATTTGATTTAACTAAATCCAAGTATCTAAGTCAAAAGTCAAAATCAGCTAATCATCATCTTAATTAATCAAATCCTGGTTAATGCTAACTCTAATCCATCTCCCATCCTCTAGCTTTTTCCACTTGCACAAATAAATTAATTTAAGTAATTTATTAAATCTTCATTTTCTCTCAACAAGGCATAAAAGTGGAATATTCCTCCATTTCAAATCTCCCTCCAAATGAGATGTGTCCTTCCAACAAGGCATTTATCTAATCTTACAAGTCCTTTTGCCTTGAGCCAAGTGGCCATAACTCCATTTGACTCTCCCTCCACCTTGTCATTTCACTAATTTCAAATTTCAACTAATGGCATTTATGGGCACATTCATCAAAACATGCACATCCTTGGTCCATTCACATGATGACAAGTGGCTTATTTCTATTGGCTGGGTTTTTATCCCACATTCATCCCTTATGCCTTTTCTCTCATCAAATTCTTCTATAAATAGAGAGGTTAACCTTCATTTTAATCATTCACAATTTGAGCACTTTTAACTATAGGCATTTTGGAGTTGATCATCATATAAGCTTATCTAGGATTGGGAAAGGGCTCCTTTACATATCAAAGGTGCACCAATCCACTATGGAATAGGTTTCCACTATTCTTTTTATGCTTTTAATTAGTTTAGTTTGTTATTTTTTTTGTCAAGCATGTTGGAGTATTTCATAGAGATGTTGATTATTTTCTTTGTTCTAAACTACTAACCATGCTAAGAGTTTGTGTTGAAGGTTTTTGGAAATTTGTAGATTTCACCATCTACACTTAAAAATCTCATCCAAGACCTTATTGATCAAAAAATAATAATTACTGGGGACAACGATAAAGATTCAACCACTAGTGATAACAGTGACAAACTCTCCACCATAACTATTGAGATCAGTTATCAAGATCAATCCATCAATGAGCACCTTGAAGATGTTTTCACCTCATCCAATGATCAAATCAACATACACCAAGAGTCACTTTTCAATCATGATCAAAATCCAACAACAATACCCAACAATAATCCAACTCAAGAAATGTTAACATCATTTGATCCTATGGTTGAAAACATTGACAATATCTCCACCACAATTGTTGAAAATAATGATCAAGATCTATCCATCAATGATCACCTTGAAAATGTTTCCACCTCACCCAACGATCAAATCAACATACATCAAGAGTCACTTCTTATTCATGATCAAAACCCCTCAAACAATGAGCTATTTCAAGGAGTATTAGAATTATTTGATCCTATTTACATAATCCATGATCTATCAACCAATGATCATGCTGAAAATGTCTCTACATCACCTAATGAGTTAGAGGAAATATCTCAAGAATTTATTCCAAAGCATGATCAACATATTTCACCAAAATCTCACAATGTTCCTTTCTAAGACATATTGACATCCTTTGACCTCATGGTTACAGATACTAAAGGGATCCTCAACTCAACATTTGATCCAAGTCCACTCTAAGATCAAGAGGATATTGAGCCACTTCCCATACCTAATGAAGACATCCAAGAACCCTAAGTAAGCAATCCATCCATTGAAATTGACCCATGTCAAGAAATTGAACCAAAGCATGTTGAAAGAAATTCCAAAATTAATCAAGATCAAGAATTCATATCTCCACAATACTACAATGATCTAATGGGAACTCCCCATAATATACAAGATATCACAAATGATTATCATATCCATATAGCACATGCTTCTCCATCTACCCATGAGATGCTTTCTTTGGATGGACACGTAGATGATCTTCATTCAAAACAAGAGTATCATAGTCTTGGTATCATTACCAAGGAACAAGAGTATCCTACTCTTAATATTTGTACACATGATCAAGATATAGAAAAATCTAGAGACATACCAAAAATAGATCATGAAGAAAGCTTCTACAAAAGTTGTGAATCAGAAACATCCTATGGAGACATACCAGAAATAGATCATGAAGAAGTCTTCTACAAAAGTTGTGAATCAGAAACATCATGTGGAGACATATTAGAAATAGATCATGAAGAAGGCTTCTACAGAAGTTGTGAATTAGAAACATCCTGTGGAGACATATCAGAAATGGGTCATGAAAAAGGCTCCTACAAAAGTTGTGAATCAAAAACATCATGTGAAATAAATCACGAGGAAGACTTTTATGTGGATAGTGAATCATCAAAACCTCTTGAAGAAGCATTAAAATATGATATTTCACAAGATTAGGGCAAAGATATGAATCATGGAGTTATCCCACATATGGAGGATCCGATCACTTATAAACTTGGATCACTTACCTTTTTTAGGGAGAGCTATCTTATCAATGAAGAAATTATCACCTTTGAAGATCCATGATAGAGCAGAGAAGGATTAGCACCTTGTTTCCAAAGTAAATCATATCCTATTGAAAATAAAATGTTTCAACAAATGAATTATCAAGGCAGAGGATTAGGAATACATGAACAAGGTATCCTAGAACTAGTGCAAATTATTGGCAATCCTAAGCATCAAGGTCTTGGTTATTCGAATTGATTAAGGGATCTAAAAATATAAGTGATACCTCTATAAAACTGGGGGCAACTTCATCTCAAGAAAATGTCAACATAGGGAGCACGAATAATCTTTATGATGAAAATAATTCCAATACTACGACCTGCCATGTCATGAATCTTCATCCACCCATCACCCCATCCATGAATTGGGACCAACATCAAAAGAAAGATTTGAATCAAATCATAAAGAATATTATCAAAGCAAAAGAAGATGATAAGCATAATGAACAAATAAAATACACATGGATACCAAAAACTACAAAGAAATACTATCCCTATCAAACTCTATCGATCAAAGAATCTATGGGGAAAAATAAAAAAGGGGAAAGTATCCATCAAATATGTCCACAAAGGAAAAATTAGGCTTCTCAAGCAATTTAGAAAGAATATCAATCAGTTGATCCTAATTCCATGCATACTTCCGTATCCACCCATCATTGTTCATCTTCCCAAGTTTGGAGAGTCAAAGGTTCCAAACTATCAACGAATCCATCTTTTATTACTAAGCCCACTACACCATCCATGCCTCCACAAATGATATCCAATTCTCACATTGACCATGTATTGGAAGAAACCCTTCATCATAAGGATTCAGAAGGCACTCTATTGCGATGTGCACACAAAGACAAAGTTAACTTCGGTATCAACAAAGTAGATCAAGAATCTCGAAACTTGCATTCAAGTGCATGTATCTTGGAAAAGAAACTTCTTCAAGCAGGATATTAGTGGCACATTATCACAGAAGCATCAACGTCAGAAGTACTAGGTGGCTTAGCATGAGCTAAAAATATTTTAGCAAAAAAATCAAAAAAATCAAAAAATCATGAAAATAGTAAAAATAAAAATCATCCTCCAGTGAAAACCACATGGGCAGCACTTTGGGTAGGTACCATGATGAAAACCTGGAAAACATACATCATGTGTAGAATCGAGCATCTACGTGTGCCACTTCGGGTTTAATCATCTTATCACATTCATAATAAAGCCAACATTCCCTCCATCTTATATATAATAAATCCATTCATCCACAAACCATTTATCCAATCTATTTTTATATATCTGCATCCATCTTCCAAATTATCTTGATCTTGGTAAAAGTTTGGTACACACTTTAGACTTGTTTATGGTGAACATCTTGGCATGGGTTATTTTCATTGATCCTATCCAATCCAACATTATCTGAGCCTTGAAACACTATCCAAATGAGTATCCTCTATTCAAACACCTTATCTTATTGTAAGTTAATCCTTGGCATCATTTGCATGTTTACCATATCTATCCATTCATATACCCATCCAAGTATCCACCCATTAAATTCCATACATTGTTAGACACTGGGGGCAGATATTTACATCTTGCTTCGAGAATAAATCTTGATCTATATCTTCACACTAATGTGGTGGTCAAAACATTGGAAAACACAAAATCAAATTGTTCAAATCATTTGTGAGCAAAAACAATTAGAATCACTAGCCCTTGGCATATTTTGATGAGAATATATTCCTTATCAAGCTTTATCTTTCATCGAACATCAATATTAGTCACATCTAACTTGCACATCAATGTCACATCAAATCATCACAATAATTTTGTTCCAAATCAAGCTTCAAAATCTTGATCAATCAAATCCAATCAATCCCTCATCATCTCAGAATATCCATCCCAATCCTTGTGTTGCTTAACACTATCCTTGCATTGTTGTGTATCCTCAACAATGTTATCATCACAAATCCATCAATCTAATCAGTCAAACCTAGCTTGGTTTTCAACAAAACTATGAAATAGTTCACTAATATCATCACATATTCATATCGAAATTGTAAAAATCATGCAAAAATACAAAACCATCCAAATCATATAAAAAAATTAAAAAAACAAATCAAAAAAGTTAGAAAATTTCAAAAAAAATTGAAATTTGAACTACATCGTCTCTGAGCTTGAGTGTAGGAAAGGTCATTATTGATGAGCTCCCGAGACACCCTAGGTTAGTCCTTTAGGAGTCTGTCATAATAATTCAGCGATCCATTTGTTCATATCTCATCAATAAATTGAGTTTGTGTCAATCGAACTACGTGGTCTCTGCATGTATAACATAGGCAAGGCTAATATTTTGATCATCTCTCGAGACCCCTAGGATAGTTCTTTGGGTTAGTCTCTTGGTCAAAATCTCAAAAAATACCAAAACAAATTTGAAAAAATCTCAAAATCCCAAAAATAGCCTCAAAACATTTCAAAACACCAAAAAAATCCAAATATTTGAAAAAAATCATCCATCTCCATCTCGCTCTCACCCACAATAATCTCATTCATAACAAATCAATCGTCATTTTCATCCTTTGTTAAGTCAATCAGAAGCAAGTCTAGTGGGTGCAAAAGAGTGTTCTTAATCATCAAAGTCTCAAGTCTAGGTCAGTAAGTAAATAAGTTGGTCAACTCTTGGTATCAATAGCTTATCATCCAATCAATCCCATATCACATGATCACAACATTTCCTAGGATACAACCTTCCTACAATGGACATCAACATCACACATCATCGTAGTTTAGACTTGGCTTGCGGTATGAAAAAAACATTAGCTTGTTTGTTTACTTTATCTTTGTCTTTTTGACTTATCTTATTTTGCGCTCATTCCAATGACCTCTTGATGATGCCTAATCAAAATCGTTTAGAGAGAAAGGAATGGGGCAACGATCATTATCATTTTATCTACTGTGCTTGTTGGATGTTCTTGTAATATAACTTGGTCATGCGTGCTTTGTTTGGCTTGTAGGGAAGGTGTTTTATATGTCTTGTTGACTACATAGGAAGGCTCTCTTTTCTATGTTTTGGTTCGAGATGTTTAGAATATCTGAACTACATTATGAATAAGGTTTCATATGTCAGGTGTGAACAAGAGTACTCCTATCTAATTGTTGATTCAAAGTCCATCACACTGGGTGCAACGCCATCCTAGTTCTTCATACCTTGATGCATCGTACCTATGTGTGCTATCAAACATAAGGAAAGTTATTCTCTTTACTTCTCACATCCCTGGATAAGCAATACATCATCATCATTCATCGTCATATCTAATAAAGTCTCGATGACTCATAGACTTGTTGGGCTTCTACATCATCTCAAATTTAATGGTTGATCTCTCTCATTCTTTTATCCTCTTTCACGCTAACAAAGTATCATGTCATCAATGCATCCATCCTGCATTCATAAAACACCTGCACTCTCATCTTGCATATTCATACATATAATCATAATAAGTAATGTCATCCATCTCACATGCATTGCATCTTCATTTAAGTTGTTTAGGATAATATAGATTTATTATTCTAAGCATCTTACAACATCTCATTTGCATCATTATTATCATATAGATCTGCTAGTATAACCATCCATGCATCCATATTGAACCTCTTTGTTGCGAGATTCACCCTCAAATTGAACTCTTTGTTCAATCTCTCGAGGGGGCAATGTGCCAACGTACTTCTTTCTGATGGGCCATCCGAAAAAAGAAAAAGAAAAAAAATCGATCTTGGTTCCATCATTTTTTGAATCAATGCAACAAGTACATTGCTTCAAAGAGGGGAAAAATGTAGACACTTAAAATAATCCTAACTAACATCATGCATCTAAATTTGATCAATTAGCATCATTTCCTCTACTAATCAAATAAATCAATTTATTTGATTAATTCACTAATGTGAATCATACTTGATTAAATAAATCAAATTATTTAATTAAGTCCTCAGGGTCCTCTTATTTGATTTAATAAATCAAAAGGATTTAAAACAAATATCATAAATCCCTAAAATTCCTCCAAGTTAATTAATCTAAATTAATTAACCTCTAATCCTAATTACTCGTCCTGTAGGTTTTGACTCAACCTAGGTCAAACCTAAACCCTTGACTAACCCACCCACTTGCACATGAAATTCATTTTATTTAATTATCTAATTACCCCTATTTTCCCTCACAAGGCATATTCCCAAAGAATATTCCCTCATTAACTTTGTTTATTTGACTTTCTTGCCCAAACCCATTTCCCTCCAAATTGTCTCAACTATATGCATTTAAATCCATCTTTCAAATTTCAAATCCATCTAATTGTATTTACTTGCACATTCTCCAAAATATGCTCATTCCTCCTCCATTAGCATGTTGACCAGTGGCACCTTGCCATTGGCTCATGATTAGTCCCACATTCCTTCTAACTCTCCATCTCTCAAACCTTCAACCTATAAATACAGGGCACTTCTACTCCAAATCCATCTACAATCTTGGGGATTTGCACTATAGCCACTTGCATCTTCATCATCATTTGAAGCTTATCAAGGGGGTGGGAAAGAGAATCCTTTCCACATCAAAGGAGCACCACTCCCACTATGGGATAGAGTTTGATCTTACTTTCATATGCTTTCATCTAGTTTCTCTACTTCTATTTATCTTGCTTGCATATCTAGCATGATTAAGTATTTCATAGGGATGCTCTATTTGGTTTGCTTAATTTGAATAATAATAGTAATGTTTGTTTGTTTTTAAGCAAGTGCAGAAAAGGCATCTACAAAACCTAAACCCCTGCATGTACTATGACATTGAAATAAAAAGGGTGTCATTTCATTCATTATGTTCTCTAATAGATTAGGGTTAGGACACATAAAATATCCAATTATAATAAATTTCTAACTACCTAGATTCTAGGGTGGTGTAGTTGCTAATAAATTTAAAGCTAAAGTAATATGTTTTTTAGAAAATTTATGGTTGGCACCCAACCTAATAGCCTAATCTAGGGCTTCCTTTTTATTAATATTATAAAAAAAAATCAAAGTTAATAATTTGTAATGTTGGGGTGGATTAAGTGTTTTATAAAATTTAAGATGCCAATGATGTCTTATGGAAAGTTTAAAATTATAAATTTGTATACAATTAGTTTTTTTGTTATATACCAAATATTTTATTATAACTAATACACCAAATAGAAAATTTGAATGGAGGATCCTTCATAATAGGTATACGAAGTTTATAACTCCTCGCTTTTTTTTTCTTATTATTTATCTCATTTCCTTTTCATGGTTAAGGGAATTTAAATGATGGTGTTATTTATTATCCTCTTGAAAGGATACTAATATTTTAATGTTTGTTATTTTATCTTAAATATATAAATTTTAAAATGTGAAGTGTCAAATTATTTAAATTATTTAAACTATTCATTTATAAGTTGTTGTCATTTCAATTTAATTAAAAAAGTAATATTTGAAATTACAAAGTCAATTTAATATAATTCAAAATATAAATTCAAGTTATCATAGGGTATTAATGTTACAATTGATTTGTTGTGATATATTTTGCAAATTAATTGTAATTAATTCCTCTATGGTCTAGAATTCAAAGTAGCTTGAAAAGAGAAAAATTTGGTGAACAAAATTATAGGGAAAATATATAGTTTAATTCAATCTTATATATAAATCTAGGTTTGCAATCTTAGAACATTATAGCTTAATCAATTTAATGATTGATAATTATATGATTTGATGATTATTGAAGCATACTACATGAAATTAATTCTCAATTTGAATTATAAATTACATGCGTAATAATTATGTACAAATGCAATTCGTACTTATTTGTACTTATCAAGGAGTGAAGATATAATATCATCTCTATAGTAAGTAGATAGTAAAATAACATACTATAAATTGTAATTTTGAGGTGGAGTTTATAGTTATAGTTTTACATAATCTTGCATGTGTATAATGAATACAATATAGGAATTAATGAATTGAAATAATAGTTATTAGATTTAATTCATTATGTTGTAAGAGTGGTTTATATTGATTTCAAAAATTTGAAGTTTGCTTATTATTGAAAAGAATAACTGAGTTTTTTATAGAATATATAGTGAACATAATTAACTTTATATATCTATCATGAAACACTACACAAAATAAGTCATTCAAAAAATAATATAGTACTTGATCAATAATATGTGTAAATATTAGGATGGGGGGCCTAGTTTGATTGGCTAAAGCATTATGTTGCAAGCAAGAGTTCACGAGGTCTAGTCTCCTCCCAAACCCATGTTACAGTTTATAAGGAGACGTATACCCCATCGGTCACATGAAAAAAAATTACTTATAAATATCTTTCTATTAATATTAGTTTTTTTATTAATATTTTCTATTATAATAATACAAATCTCTTTAAAAACACAAAGAATTTAAAATTTAAATAAATAAATTATAAAAATTACAGATAATTTTGAAATTTAATATAAAGAAATGTAAATACGTTCAAAATGTAAACAGAAAATATTTTAACTATATATAATTATTGAATATTAATTCTAAAAATATTGACATAACCCTATTATTTAGAGAAAAGAGAGAGTATTAAATTGCTTCGAAAGGCAAAATATTTTCGATGTAAAAGGCATCATAAAGTTAGTCTAAAGCATTTGTTTCCCTCATTCATTGCCATCTCTGTAAAGAACGCAGGATTGTTATCTATGACTAAAACATATTAAAATAATAAACAACAGTGAAACATGCACAAGCCATTATGCTGGAAAATTTTATGACAATAAAAAGCCTTCTTATCAAAGCAACGGAGCGATAATGAAGAAGTAGCTCCAGCAAACTACTGAATTGATGAAGTACACATAATTAAATATAAAAGCAATAATAACTGATCTGTAACTTTGTTCTAACAGTAGACGAACTGGTAGGTTGTAAGAAGATAGCCGTTAGATTGTCCTTGTCCATTTCCATCAATGGCCTTAAAAGCATCAGTTTCTAAAACTAATCCTCCGTTTTGGCACTCGTCCACAATTCGTACGGTCACTTTTTGACCCGTCAAAACATTTGTCACCTGTAACAATTCAAAATGAATCACACCCAGGTTAAACGTTATACAATATGAGCTATAACAAATTCTTAATATATTTTGTGATATCACAAAGGTTAAACTTTCAAAATAGAGGTGGAGGAGTTCACTTGGATGCAGGTGCCGCAGAGGGAAGGTCCCATAGGCTGGCCGGCTTGGTCACAATATGCAGTCCAAAAGTATTGGCTGCGCCACTGCAGGGTCTGATTAGAGTCATATGTAGCGCAGTAGAGCCCATCAAGGCTGTACTTACGAGCAGGAGGATCATACTTATTGCTCGTGGTGAAGGTTTCACCATTAACAGACACATTTTGAAAGTCAGACAGGAGAGCCACACACAAGCATATAGCAATCCACCTCACAATCTTGAAAGCCATGATCATATGCTCAACCAGCCAGAATAATATGGACAGATTGTTGTGTTAAGGCAGGCGATGTTGTCCTTCGAATGGCTCCCATGATTTATAGCATTAGAATTAGGCTTTTTTCCAATAGTTTATCATGGTGGCCATGCAGCCCTTGGCTTATTTCTTTGGATTGCGGAATGAGACATAGGATAAATTTAATGCTCGATATATCCAACTCTGAGTGATGATAGGAGTGGCTTTTAAGAAGCTTTTTTTGTATTCTTCATGAAATCGGCAATGAAATAGAATTATGATTGGAATTTTATCTATAAGCAAATGTTTGTTTGTTGGGTCATATCCATTTCAACCTCGTTCTTGTTTTTGTTTTGGAAACAATTTATATTAACGTAATCAATCCTAATTTGTGTAGTGTATCCAATGGACGCAAGTTCACATTGCTCCTTTTCTATATTAAACTTTAATATATTCTATTTGCGCAACTGAAAGTATCAACTCGTAAGGATAAAAATATAAATTTATTCATGTTAATTAAATAAATAAATATAATAAGAAAATAGTTTATTTATTTAAATAAAAAAATTAAGATAGGTAATTGTAATAAATATATAAAAATTAATTTAATGGACAATGTTGTTTTGTTGTAGAATTGATGATAAAGAAATATTGGGGAAGTCATGTTGAATGCAATTGTCTTTGTTTAAAAATTAATATCCTTAGTTTAAGGAATTCGTCAAAAAGTATACATTGTTAGTAATTTGTATGGTTCAATTTGGGTGCTATGGAGTTAATATCAAGTAAAATAGATTCAATCTAATGTACATAATTGATTTACAACATGTGGGAATGATCTAATAGAATGTTCACCTAAAAAGTTATTCGTGTGTACTTTCTCAATAACTATGTTTATTAAGGTGGTATCTAGGGACACCGCTTAGAAGTTTGTCAACTCATAGCCAAAGAGCAACCCTCCATTTGGGTATGACTTTTCCAAAAGTAGTTCAAATCTCATCATGAATTCACTCTCTTGAATGCAAACAATAAGAAGATAGATTGTTTTGAATTTCATGCTATGCATTTCACTTCTTACAAAGAAAATATCACCTTTTCTCACTTGACGATAGGATTCCAATAAATAGAACTTTAAATATGAATAGAAACCACATCTTTCATACAAATAATCACATTTCAATGCACAACCTTGTTCATTATAGTCTCATCTTCTAGAGAAATATAGATTATATCCTTCCTTTTGTTTCCCTTAATACCTGGATTATTTCTTCCACGGAACAATTGTAATTTTTCCATGGAAAATTCATCGCCAACAATTCACTGAAGGAAAATTCATCACCATCGATTCACTAAAGGAAAATTCACCACCAGCGATTCACTGCCATGGAAAATTCACCACCAAGTAAAATTCGCAGTGGGCGGTTAATTTGCCCCTAAAATTTTATTGATAGTGAATTTTTTGTCGGTGAATTTTCTATAGCGGTGAATTGCTGACAGTGAATTTTACTTCACTAAATTGATAAATTGTTGACGATGAATTTTCCTAAAACCAGTTTTTCCATAGTTTCTAAAAGAAAATAAACAACCATGTTATCATTGTTAATGACTTCATTCACATCCAATCAATTCATTGCCTTCTATGTAAATAGAGTATTTATCTTCATCTTCATACTTGCAAGAGTAGACATTATGCAATATGCAATGAGGTTGGGGGCTTTCTCCAAATTTCAATGAAACACATTTTACAATTTCCTACAATGGAAAAATGATGAAAACAAAATTCTCTTATCAACCATTAATAATGCTTCTATGAATTTCTTCAAGCATAATGACTCAACATATCCTTTCTTCTCATGAAATAATTGAAAGATTAAAAAATAAAAATACACTTTGTACCTACATATTGCCAAAAAACAAACCATGCACCCATAAAACTGCTCACAAAATCCACAATAGTTTTATTGAATGTTCGTATGCTAAATAAAAATTTCTTTGTGTTGATCACCACACTAGGAATTCAAATTACACGGATGAAAATAATATAGAAAGTGTAGACATGCAAATTAACAACATACATCTAATGTTCTTCATTTAATTACATAGATCAAAGTTATTTAATTAAATTCCTAATGTTCTTCATTTAATTGAAAAAATCAAACCTTATTTAATTAAATTACTAGTTTTCACATTCCTCTCATTTTGATTTAGATAAACCCAAAAAATCTAAATAAAGTGTCTTATCAACTAAACCTCCATCTAAGTTAATCAAATCCTGATTAACTCCTAACACTAATCGTCTTTTCTCTAGCTTTTGCAACTTACACATGAAATGCATTTTAATTAATTATCTAATTATCTCTATTTTCCCTCACAAAGCATATTCCCAAGGAATATTCCCTCATTAAGTCCATTTGTTTGATTTTCTTCTCCAAAAAAATCTCCCTCCCAAACTCTCTCAACCATTTGCATTTAAAGCTATTTTTCAAATTTTAAACCTATCTAACTTCATTTACTTGCACAATCTCCAAAATGTGCTCATTCCTCCTCCAATCACATGTGGAAAAGTGGTATTCTCTCATTGGTTGGTCTTTTGTCCCACATTCATCCAAATCCTTCAATCTTCCAACCTTCAACCTATAAATTCATGGCACTTCTACTTCAAAATCATCCACAATTTGAGTATTCTTATTATAGGCATTTTGAGTTCATTTTCATCATCTTGCATCTCTTGTTCATTGTCATCTTGAAGCTTATCAAGGATTGGGAAAGAGCATCTTTTTCACATCAAAGGTGCACCAATCCACTATGGGATAGGTATGAACATGTTTTTGTATGCTTTCAATTAGTTTACTTGATCTTTTATTTTTTTCATTATGAAACGTGTTGAAATATTTCATAGGAGCATTTGATTTTATTAATTTAGACTAACCTATGCTAATGTGTAAGGAGGTTTAAGTTTTTTTTCAGATTTAGGTTCTCACAGAAAGATGTCAGTCAAAAAGAAGAAATAAGAAACAATAATTTTTTTTATTATAGTAGGAAAGCCTTCAAGTCTTCCCACAACCTCTCAAAAATTCTTGCTAGTAACTACCCATCACCCCAATCATGCCTTAACACTCTTACACCAGTCTACACATTTTCTTTTATGTAACTATCTCTCATTATCTTCTATAAATTCACTTGTCTCATATTGAATGGCATGACAGTCTATCGCATTGGTCTCCCTCAAACACCATAAGCTCTTATTTTCACCATTTAACAAGCACAAATTATGTGTCACTCTAATACCAAATGAAGGTGAATAGTTAGTTTGATATTATTGAAATGCAGGAGAAAATTTGTACATGGAGGATTATAGTTGAGGAATAACTGTAATTTTGTAACTACATTAACGTAATTTAACAATGTAATATTTATGTTAATATATAAACTATCAAATTTCTTACATTAATTGTTCAAATACATCAATAGTGGCATGATGTGATGGTTAAGTTGTTGTTGTGGTGTTGCCATCAAGTTTCAAACCCCTTTGGAGTGTATTTGTTGAATGTTTATTTTGGAGATGGGGTCCCCCATTTATTATCTTGTGAATTGATAGCTATGAGTAAAAAAAAATTTACCCTATATAAAAAAAACTATTTACAGCTACTTTAGAAATTCCACGTATTTAGAAAGAAAATTAAATACAATATACTCTTCATCATATTTTCAAGATACATTCCTAAAAAATAAAATTCATCATTCAATTCACTAGCATTCAAACTTCTTCATCCATGCCATTCCCATATTTATGATTATTATATTTTACTACCATGTCCAACCATTATTTTCATTCCGGGAAAAGATTCATCAACATTAATGTCCTTCTATGCATTTCCCATATTTAAAAATTTTGCATACAAAGGTATTTTATGATTTCTAATTGGTTTCCACCATATAACCCTAAATTTTTTAGTACATAAAAAAAAAATCATATCTTAGAAAATATATCCTTATTCCTACCCATCCATATTGGGGAATTTTTTTAACTTAGTTATGCAAAAATAGTTTTATCATTTAAAATATCAAATTCTGGATGAATTTACACATCTTTACTTGGTTGGTTACATTAAAAACCTATATATAAATCCTCAATAGTAGGAATATTTTGTTACAAGTAATCTTCCATTATAAGGAGAAAACTTATTATTATTGATGCTCAATATTTATTTTATCCTTGGTCAAAAGCCACCTTCTAACCTAATTTCATCATTGATAAAGGGACTATGTAAATAATTCAAAATATTCTCCTAATATCTTATCATGGACATCCAATATGTCTCACCCTAATTTATAATTTTTTCCTTCTATAGGGGTATATATGCTTCTATGCCTAATTTTAATTTATAACATACTTAAATGTTAAAATAAATTAGTATCTTCTAAATAAAAATCAATAGAACTAAGAATTATATATGATTATGAAAAATATTATAAGAGTATAATAAAAAATTGGGGATGATCTCATAGTGCAATGACAACTTGCAAGCAATAGTGAAACTACTATCCATTGTTCAAATCCCAATGGTGGATGGTGGGATGAATGGGCATTGAGAGGATGGAGGATTATTAGGCATCGCTGCAAGGTCAAAACGTTGAAGGGAACAATGGAGTAGCAGAGTTGGCGGGGGTGTTTTGACATAGGTTTGGCATCGGGTCCTACAAGGAGCTTGGTAGGAATGCAAGAAGATGAGGCGAAGAAGACAAAGGGATGATGTTGGGTCTTGTAGGGAACTTGGTAGGAATGTAGGTAGGCGAGGAGAAGCAGACAAAGGGATGATGTTGGGTCCTGCAGGGAGCTTAGTGAGAATGCAAACAGGCATACTAGTTAGAGGAATGATGTTGATTCATGCAAGGAGCTTGGCAGGAATGTATGCCAACGTAAAGGTGGGGATGAGGTCCCTCAAATGTGACCTCACTAGTTCATAGCTCTAGTCAAAAGAAAAATAGGTGCTGCCATAAAAAAATAACTCAAAGGTTTTGTATGATAAATAAGAATAAATGAATTAATATATTCATAATATTATACAGTAAATAACATCAATAAGTCACATAATTGCATTGCTATAAAGTATCGTAAAATAAATTAAAAATATTAAATAAAAATTATAACATAAAATTGAATAATAAAGATTACAAATCATTTGGGCTTTACAATAATATGTTAAATAAAATTTCTAGTTTACTATACTATTGGATATAGATATCAAAAATCATAGAAAAAATATAATACCTATTCTCTAGTAGTCCATAAATAAATTATATTATTCAAGGTGTGATCATAAAGTGGGTTCATAAGAACATTTGGTTACCATATAATTGTATGTGTATAATGAATTTTATATGATAATGTATTTAACATAATACTAATAACTAATGAAGATGAATATTACAAGAAATATTTGTAACAACTCAAAGACTTAAGTTAGAAATTGTATATTTAATATTCAGTACATCAAAAATAAAGTTATGAAAGTGTAGATCTTTAGATAGCCAGAAATTAAACTATATTTTTATAGAATTTCTCTCTAAAACTATTTATATTTTATAACATATATATAGGAATATTAAGATTTACATTAATATAGTCACTTTAATGAGTAATTTATTATTATTATTAAATAATTAGTTACTTTCCTGTAGGTTGGTTATTTAAGAAATTATGATGGATAGGACTATTAAAAGCTAAAATATAATACATTAAAAATTAACTCTTAATAATATATATTTTTTTTGACAAAAGTGGCAAGCCACTATAATATATCAAATATAAGAATATAAGTACAAAATCTCAATTTAGAGGGCATACTGACAAGAAAGAACTAGGAAGAAAACCTTCGGTTATAACCCAAAAGACAAAAAAGGTTCAAGTAATTACAAAAAAATACAAAATCCTACATGTGGGGATCTATAGTCCAATTTTCAAAGTCTAACTACAAATTCACCACCTTATAATAATCCTATTGAAAACCCGATACATGATCAAAGAAAAATGACACATGATTTTCAAACATGTGTATGCCTAGCCTCTTCTGAAAACAAAAATATTAATGCTGGAAAGATTTATATCTATTCTTCCATACGCTCTGCACATGTTGAATTCTGGTCCTAGGCCACAATTTTATCATCTTGCAGGTCATCTTGATTGGTAAGAGTTGACTCTCTTGCAAAAAAATCATAGCCAAAAAAAGGAGCAACTTTGTCTTCTGATTGAACCACAAATTTTGTTTGAATGCATGCCTTGAGATCTTGTAGCAGTGATACATAAGTACTCGCACATGGGTACTCATAAAAGTCTTTAAATACTTGAGCCTCTGGCTCAATACATAATTTTTCTTTTTTACCTAAGAAACGGGCTAAAGGCACCTGCTATATAGAATCCCTAAGGAAGGAAATGGCGTATAATTTTTCTTTGATTTCATACTCCAGAGACAAACTGATTGGCTTACCATGTTTCCTCATATCAGATAATAAGGGAATTTTTTTTTTGAATTGAATACCCAACCTGATTACTTTGAATATTTCTTCAAATCCAGACCTTTCTTTAACATACTCATGAGGGAATAAGCCTCCAATATATCCCTCTCTAAAGAATAAGTTGTAGTTTTGCACAACAAAAAGAAAATCATTCTTGTCAATGAACCGAGGGTTCACAAATTTTATGATAATTATTTCTAATTCCCTCAATGATTGCAATAAATCCATAACATTTGAAAGGAAAACCGATAACACCTGAGAAGGGAATATTAACTGTCGAGCTCTTAGACTAGTGATCTCCAATCCTAAAACCGACCTTATGGCATCCTCTATGTGCAAGCTATTCATTTTAAAGATGATACTTAAATCCTCCTAAGAGAGGCTGCGTTCAAATGACCTTTCCCAAGATTGTATTGGGCAATTTATTCTTAGATTCCAGGAGCGGAGAGCCATGATACCACTATTTTTTTACTTGAAAACCACTTCAAAATTAACTACTCACTACTAGTGATAAAATTTTCTTAAAACAAATTGCTGAAAATGGCTGGCTTTGTGTAGTTTTAAAGCCCAATAAACACTTCACACAAAAATCAGAAAAACATAATTACAACAGAATAATGTGAATAAGATCCTTTAAGATATGTCGAATCATGCGAAGAGGATTAAATTTGTGCAAGATATTAATGCTAGGTAGTACCATACACAAGAGGTACCCTAAGAATACCATCATGAGGATCTCCAACATTTGCCTAAGTGATGGATAAGTTAAATAAGGGACTCCAACATTTGCCAAAGAGGTGAAAGAAATAAATGTGGCCATGAACAGCCTGTCCCATCATCTCTAAATGTGAACCGATTAGGAGTGTATTGAAGAACATGATGATATCCTTAAAGTACCAATGAGGGAAGCACATCCTCATTTAAATGATAGGTGAAATCATTTCCCTGTGTAAGGATATAAATTTAGAGAAACAAGGTATAATCATGACCATTTGTGCCAAATTTAGCACCGATGTAGCAAAATTTAGCTTTCCCTATCAATTAATGCCAGCTTTGACATCAAATCATGAATTTTTTTTGGTTATCCTATTAGTTTCATCAGACCTAAGTAATTTTTCCAACATGTATCACATTCTTCTTTGGATATGAGGGTGTATCCCTTACTTAAGATGGTGAATATCTTGATTAATCATTTCAATTAAATGTGGAAAATTATCAATTAAATATAGATCAGTTGAGATGTATACCTCCTACTTTGAACTACCCATGTTTTCTAGAGGAGATCTGCTAAATTATTTCCTTCTCTATAAGTATGGGTTATCATATAATTTTTAAACATATCAAGGAACTCCCATTCTCTTTGAAGATTGTAATTGAGATTCCAGTTATGGATTTTCTTTTTTTTTAGTTGCGTTAATTATCAGGAAGGAATCACCTTCAATATGGAGGTTTTCAATACCCATGTCTAGGGCCTTTTCCAATCCAGGTATTTATGATTTAGCTTTTGCTAAATTATTATTCTGTCTGTGAAGATATTTGGAGCAAAGAGCTAGCACCTTTCCCTAAGAATCATGCAAATAAAACCTTGCACCTGAATCCCCTGGATTTCCTTTTGAAGCTCCATCAAAGTTCAGCTTTATAAAATTAACTTTTGGAGATTTCCATTTTACCCGATTTTTGTTACACTTCTCTAGTTTGGATTGCAGCAAGTTGCCTGGGATAGGGATTTTTATATTCTTCCAATTCTGCAAGATGGTATTGTCCCACCTAGTGAAAGAAGAACTTGAATCTTTGGTTTCTTGTGTATTCGCATTTACTACCTCAAAGATTGCCTTTTCAATTTGTGAATTGATAACATATCAAATCCTAGGAGATACTTTGAGGATGGTGGTAGTGTTGCTTTCTCCATTGTTCTATGATTTTTATTTTTCTTATATTTAACATTTGTTGTGACTAATTGATTTCTATAACCAAAACATGAAGATCAAAAGATGTAATATTCTTTGAACAATATTTATATAGAAAAAGGCATAGAGGACCTATTGACTTTGAATGTTTTTAAAATTCTATAACTTGGAATATTTCCCATGTTTAATCATTTGACCTATGAAAATTGAAATGATTATTAAAAAATACATAAATGGTTTTCTTCCAAGATAGTAGTAGTACTTTGTTTCTACTTCCCTATGGATCAAAAATATTTGGAAACCCTTTAACCCAATTGTTTCATGTCATAGGCATTGTTTTTGAAGTTATAGCCACTTAGCATTGCATTTAAATTTTTTTGTGATTTTTATGCAATCTTTTGATTTAATATTCTTTGTGGTCAAACATAATAAAATTTAAATTTTCAATATTTTGATACAGGAATCCCTTATGAAATGGAAACAAAAAATTGAGAGGGATAGTGTTTGGCATGTAAAAAACTCTCTTTTTATCCATAAAAATTGTTTAATTCTAATGTATCATAGTGTTTTAGGAAATTATCCTCCCACTCTTAAGTTCATAAGAACTTCAATCATTGATATTCTTTGAGAGGTACAAGATCATAACATAGTACATTCCAACTATTTCAACTTTAATATTTGGGAGCATTGAAATATATAGCATTAGATATTGTAAGAAGGGTTTTCTATTGTTTTTTATTATTTCCAACCTTCAAAAATTAGACCCTGGTAAGAGATGAGGGAGACATAAGTAGTTGAGTTTTCTTAAGGTGAAAGAGCACTAAAATATTTTAAATATTTACTAGTGCTTATACAATAAGGAGTTTGGGTAGTTTTTATGTATTGGAAAAATTATTTGGCAATATTTTGTCAATAGGTTTATATCAATTGAAACTAATATCTATGATTATAATATTTTTTTCTCTTTCTTTTTTCTTATGATGAAAAAATTGAAGAATAGATATATTGTGAATATTTCTCTTGAAGATAGAAATGGATTAGGTGAACTCAATATGGATTGTTACCTAGATAGTTCGAGAGTCTATGAATTTGGGAAATTATATCCTTATGAGGGTCACAAAACAACTTGATGGAGAAAAGGATTGTTGTCCAATAATTATTTGATTCGGGAGTTTAGGGAGGTGCAATGTTAATACATGAACTAAAGAATTCAACTTGACAACTATACCTTTCTAAGGGTTACAAGGAATCTTGATGGACCTACACTTGGTTTACAAATTTTAATTTTTGAAAGAAAAGGCTTCTAAAGAATATTCATTTGTTTGTTTGAATCGATATTTTTTGGTGTGTGGAATGTAAACCTTAAAGGGGAGTGTGGGATATTAAGGTATACAATAATAAAGTCACCTTAGTGACTTTTTTATTATTATTATTGTTACTAAATAATAGATTGTTTTCTCCTATGTTGGTTATTTTAGAAATTATGATGGAAATGATTTATAAAATCCATAATGTTATACATTAGAAATCAACCCTCAATAGCACTATTATAATTTTTAGTTTTATTACTATGCAAATGTAGATACTCTTGACTTTTCCAATAATGTGAAATATTATAAAGAAAGATGAATAAATAATGTATAATAATATTTTATATATGATTTGAATATTATTGAAGCATACTACATGAAATTAATTGTCAATTTGTATTATAAGTGATTTGGATAATAATTATGTACAAATACAATTTGTACCTATTAAGGAGTGAAGATATAATACCATCTCTATAACAAGTAGACAACAAAATAACTTTCCTTATATTGTAATTTTGAGGTGGATTTTGTAGTTATAGTTTTCCATAAACTTGCATGTGTATAATGAATGCAATATGAGAATGATTGAATTAAAATAATAGTTATTAAAGTTAATTCATTCTTTTGTAAAGAATAACTAATTTTTTTATTGAATAGTTGGTGAACATAATTAAATTTATAAATCTATCATTGAAACACTACACAAAATAAGTGATTCCAAAATAATGTAGTGCTTGATCAGTTATATGTATAAATATCTTTCTATTAATATTAATTTGTTTATTAATATTTTTATTATAATAATATAAGTCTCTTAAAAACATAAAGAATTTAAAATTTAAATAAATAAATTATTAAAATTACAACTAGTTTTAAAATTTAAATAAAAAAGTACAAATATGTTCAAAATTAAATATAAATTATTTTTAATTATTAATATTATTGAATATTAATTTAACGAATATTAGAAACAATAGTTAGTATTAAATTGCTTTCAAAGACAAAATATTTTTTATATAAAAGGCATCATAAACATAGTCAAAAGCGTTTGTTTTCCTCATTCATTGCCGTCTCTGTAAAGAACGCAGGACTGTTTTCTATGACAAAAACATATTAAAATAATAAACGACAGTGAAACATGCACAGGCCATTATGCTTGAATGTTTTATGACAATAAAAAGTGTTCTTATTCAAAGCAACGGAGCGATAATGAAGAAGTAGCTCCAGCAAACTACTGAATTGATGAAGTACACATAATTAAATATAAAAGCAATAATAACTGATCTGTAACTTTGTTCTAACAGTAGACGAACTGGTAGGTTGTAAGAAGATAGCCGTTAGATTGTCCTTGTCCATTTCCATCAATGGCCTTAAAAGCATCAGTTTCTAAAACTAATCCTCCGTTTTGGCACTCGTCCACAATTCGTACGGTCACTTTTTGACCCGTCAAAACATTTGTCACCTGTAACAATTCAAAATGAATCACACCCAGGTTAAACGTTATACAATATGAGCTATAACAAATTCTTAATATATTTTGTGATATCACAAAGGTTAAACTTTCAAAATAGAGGTGGAGGAGTTCACTTGGATGCAGGTGCCGCAGAGGGAAGGTCCCATAGGCTGGCCGGCTTGGTCACAATATGCAGTCCAAAAGTATTGGCTGCGCCACTGCAGGGTCTGATTAGAGTCATATGTAGCGCAGTAGAGCCCATCAAGGCTGTACTTACGAGCAGGAGGATCATACTTATTGCTCGTGGTGAAGGTTTCACCATTAACAGACACATTTTGAAAGTCAGACAGGAGAGCCACACACAAGCATATAGCAATACACCTCACAATCTTGAAAGCCATGATCATATGCTCAACCAGCCAGAATAAAATGGACAGATTGTTGTGTTAAGGCAGGCGATGTTGTCCTTCGAATGGCTCCCATGATTTATAGCATTAGAATTAGGCCTTTTTCCAATAGTTTATCATGGTGGCCGTGCAGCCCTTGGCTTATTTCTTTGGATTGCGGAATGAGACATAGGATAAATTTAATGCTCGATATATCCAACTCTGAGTGATGATAGGAGTGGCTTTTAAGAAGCTTTTTTTGTATTCTTCATGAAATCGGCAATGAAATAGAATTATGATTGGAATTTTATCTATAAGCAAATGTTTGTTTGTTGGGTCATATCCATTTCAACCTCGTTCTTGTTTTTGTTTTGGAAACAATTTATATTAATGTAATCAATCCTAATTTGTGTAGGGTATGCAATGGACGCAAGTTCAAACTTGCTCCTTTTCTATAAACTTTAATATATTCTAGCTGCACAACTGAAAGTATCAACTCGTAAGGATAAAAATATAAATTTATTCATGTTAATTATATAAATAAATATAATAAGAAATTAGTTTTTTTATTTAAATAAATAATGCAAGACAGATAATTGTAATAAATATAAAAAAATCAATTTGATGGATACTGATGTTTAGTTGTAGAACTGATGATAAAGAAATATTGGGGAAGTCATGTTGAATGCAATTGTGATTGTTTAGAAACTAATATCCTTAATTAAAGGAATTCTTTAAAAATTATACAATGTTAGTAATTTGTATGATTCAATCTGGGTGTTGTGGAGTTAATATCAAGTAACTTAGATTCAATGTAATGTACTCAATTGATTTACAATATGTTAGAAGGATTTGTCATGGATCGGTCTTGGTTACTTGGAAGGGTTGTTTGTTCAATCATTGTCTCATCGAGTATAGGAGGCTCAATCATGGGTTAAGGAATATTAGTAAGGGATAATTTTGTTATGTACATTGCTTTAACCTTTTGATAAGATTTGAAAAATAAGTCGTTATGAGGCCTAATAGGTTTGATAGGTTTGGCCCAAAAGAAGTCCAAGGAGAAATTCCCATGGGAAGACACAGGATTAAAGAATTATGGTGAACAATAAAGATCTTATTACCAAATGGAAACTTTAATCATTTATGCACTATTAATAGGATGGCTTTCATAGAGCAAAGTCATGGGTAACCTAACTTCACATGAAATTGGTCCGATGATGGGATGATGGAGAATGAGAAACTTAATTGTTTCAATCTAGCTTTTAGAAGAAGAGAACTATCAAACCTATCGTAGTGGAAGAAAAATCATTATGTGTTTTGATCCATGCTTTGAGTTGTTCATAATTACCTTGATAAAGCTCACACACAGACAAGAATTCTTGATTTTTCATATTCTCTACACAAATGGGATCAATTAATATTTCTTTAGTAGGTGTCTCATTGATTCTTCCAGCTATGTAAAGAGGGCCATCAAGTCCATGTTTGAATATGTCACGTTGTGACAAAGCAATGTCAAGGGGTATTTTGGTTTGGCCCTTATGAGGTTGAACTTCAGTGCTATTGATCATAGTATGTATAGGATCATTCTCTTTATTTTTCATGTGATGTTTCTTGATCTGACCAAGGCTATGCAAGATTTCTATTTTTTGTTCATTTTTAATCAAATTTCTCATGTTCTCTATGAGAGGAACCACATCACCAAAAATGTATTCAAACTCACAAAGTTTTTCAATTTCTCTAATTCTTCATCCATTTTTCTTAGGTTCTCTTGAGGGGCATTAGAAACAATTGATTCAAAATTAGTAACATTTTTGTTGGTAAGGAGGTCATAAGAAATAAAGTATCAAGGTTATGGTCCATAATGGGTTGACCAGTGTCAACACTACGAGTGAAAGAGTTGGAAAACCCAAGATCCATGATGATTGATGTATCATGGGATGACATGACCCTTGAACTATGTATAATGATAGTATTGGCAATAGGACACCAGGTTGTGAAGCTCATACAAGTTTCACAAACCCAAGGTGCACCCAAAATGGAGAATAGATAAAATGCAATCAAATGCCCTAAAATATTAAGTGCAATGCATGTATGCAAAAATCAATTTCCAAATTTTAAACAAGATAATTTTTATATTATACTATGCAGAAACCTGAAAATGATGCCATTTTTAAATGCAATTATGAATTCAAACAATGCATTGAATTTTAAAAATTAACCTGAATATAAATGATTTCAGAAAACAAAAATTCTAGGAACTAAAATAGGGAACTAAATGTAGAAATGTAGAAAAAGCCCTAATCAGGGACTCATTCACCCATGGGAGAATGGGTCTTTCTTCATGGTTTTAAAAAAATAATTTACAAATTTACAAATTTATGAGTTTGTGTTTATGTTTTCAAATTCTAGGTACAAATAGGTAATTATAGTTTTAGATTTCTAGAAAATCATATCTAAATGCAAATTCAAAAAAATTCTAAACGACAAGCAAAAAGACCTAATTTGAGATACAATTTTGATTCAGTTTTCTAATTTAAGTGTCTGATTATGCAATGTTATTTAAGCGCTATGCAAAATTACTAATATTTTAAATTTTTCTATATTTTAAAGGATGAAATAATGCAAATCTAAAACCCTAAATGATATGCAAGCTAATGTAAGTAAACAACCCTAAATAAGATACAAATCAATGTGATGAAATGAAAAGTAATGAAAATCCTAGATCTATGGCTGAAATGGACAACAATGATACATCAAAAAATAGGGGTTTCCCAGAATGGAAAGGTAAGTCAAGAGGGTGATAATAGACCCACCTTCCTATTTTCATTAGGAAATAAGATCCCTATAATGAATTGAATAACAACCCTTAGGTGAACCAACTCAATCTGAGAATCTGTGAATTTTCTTATGGTTGAGGATGGGGGTACAACGCTAAACAACACTTTTGGGAGAAAACTAAAATAGAAAATCAACCTAATTATGCCAATTCAAGCACGCAATAGAAATAAAAATCTCATTATTGATAGAAATAGATTATTTTTGCAAATCGAAGATGTTCTAAATGATGTTTACTAGTCATCGAAAGGTACTTTCCGAAGGCTATCTGAGATTCATTCACCTATGGGCGAATGGGTCATTTTTTAGGGTTTTCAATCAGCTTTTGGGAGCCTTTGATACTGATTTGTAGCTTCTGATTTGTCCAAGTTTCAATGTCAAAAAGTCAAAAATCCGATTTGTAGCTGAGAATCCCTTATTTGACAACTTTGACAACTTTTCCAATCTTTCTCTTCATGAGGTCTTCAATCCCTGTTTAGCCTAAATCTACAACACAAACACAGGAGGGAAAAATTGTTTATTTTTGGTGAATGGATTTTTTTCTTGGTCAAACCCCATTTGGATAATTAAACCTTGAATTGAAATAATGAAATGTGAAAGGAATGATGAATGAACAAGCTATGTTGCATTTCTCATGAAACTCTTTATTAAAACTTTAGAAATCTACAATGTTGATGTTGATCTTGCATGAAATTGCTTCAATGGATGTGGATCTTGATTCTTGAAATATGATTTTCAATGCTTTACTTGATCTTGAAACATACACCACAATGTTAGCTCCAAAAACATGCATGATGCAAAAATGCGTTGACATGATGATTGGATCTTAATTGCCATAATAAATCTCTGATAATTCTACTCTTGAATTTTTTTGATCATCAACTTAGCTCTTGTAAACTTTCACTTGAAATCTCATAAAAGTTCTCTAGGTTGCTTCTTTAGCATTTGAATGATAAAATAACCTTATGTTTATAGTTATGTACCCTTAATTTCCCAAAATTTAAATAGTACAATCTGACATTAAAATACTGATATGGTGACCTTAAAATATAGCAAAAAATATATTTTAAATTTAGGTTCAAATTCCTAGGGACGACCCATTCATCCATGGGAAAATGGGTCCCAAGTCCCTATTCTTGAAACACACATTGCTCAAGGTAAAGTGTTATGTGTTGGCATTAATTATGTCAGGTTTACCCTTCAAAAAATGTAATTTATTAGGCTTGTATATGAATAATATGGATTATTAAGGCATAATTAAGTCCAATTTAATTAGGATGGCCCAAACAAAGTGTGAAAATGTAAAGGGATACATTTTTGTACACTAAATCTATTAAACCATTCAAACATTAGCCATCTAGTTACTAAAGAATATTTAACTGTTATGAGGAATGAAAGCATGAAAAAATCCACCACATCACATAAGACATGAACACAAATATTTTTAGGTGGAAAACCCAAAATGGTAAAAACCACGGGGAGGTTTAGCTCACAATATATTTAATAGATTCTAGTGTATTACAAAAAGGTTCACTTCTAGGACTCACTGTCTATGTGAACTCATTGCTCATTGAGAAGAAAGATGGAAAGAAGAGAGTTTGTGGCTACATAGCTAAGATTTGAACTGATACAAAATGCATCTACCATATGTAGGGTTCAGTTCCTCTAAAGCTCAAAATAGTAACTTAATATATTTCATCCAACTCAAGTTACAAATATTTTCTATGCTTTATATTCACACACATATTCTCATCTTTCACAACTTATTTGCTCAAATCTACTTCTTTTTACATCATAGCTTATATTCAAATCATGTACACACTTAAAAATCAATCTCTACAAACTTAAAACAACCTTGTATATATATCCAACTGATCGCAAATATCAATTAGGTTGGCCTAATTAGATGTAGCCTTGGAACATATACAATGTGCCTTGTCGACATGTAATTCAAATAAAAATATCTCCATGCCTAAAAAATACATGCAAAGCCTAAAGGTGATCCCACAATACTAGTTTACAATTTTTGGGAAAATTGGACATTGAACTGATTTTTTTTTAACTAAATCTTCACTTGGAGGCTCCTATAGCGGCTAAACCATGAGGAATTTGAAGATGATGCAAACTAGTGATTTGTGATGTTTTGTCTATAGATTCTAAATATATTTCTTTCAATTTTTGTGGAATCATATTGCATTTATTTTCCCATCTCCTTTGAAAACTAGTTTAAAAAAAAAAAAACATTTTTAAGGAGTGACGCTCACCGTATACAATATAATTATTTTTGTATGAAGGATAAAATTCTATTTTTTTCAAATTTAGATTTGTAACTATGATATCTAACTAGTTCATTTGGTTTCATAGTTTTTAATAAAATAATTTTTCCTTAATCAAGTTTCAAAGTCAAACCAATTACAATTTAGACATAGGCGGATCATATACAACATAACATTTTTTGTATGTATCTAAATTCAAAAAAAAATTAATGGATCAAGGATATCAATACCCAACCTAAACATATGTTTTTTTAAATTATTTTGATAATATTCTATCTTTCAACATGTGTAGAACATAGAGCTTGATTTTCGGTGAATAACCTATGTTTAATAAAACTAAAAAAACACATACATAATAAAACTAAAACATTTATTAAAAAAAAAAATTGTTCAATATCACATTCCAAGGACTACCATTGTCTAGTTGGGTTTGTGAAGTCTCCTCCATTTTCATCCTCAACCCGAGCTTTGAAGGGAAATTTTTTGGAGTTTTTTGGTTGCAAAGGGTGAGAAGGTGGGAAAAGGGGGGTTCACTCAAACCCACTTTCCACATGGTTTTGTTTTTGTTTTTTCCTTGGAATGCAATGAATGGGTTCACTTGAACTAGGGTTTCTTTGAACCTAAAGCTCATTCGAACCCCCAAAAACCATTTTTTTTACATGGGATCATTTCTTGCAACTTTTCCTTCCTCGCTTGAATTATAAACCACTTTTGTGGGTTTACCCCTAATATAGATTGAAATGGACCTATAATAGCTCCCTCTTAAATTTTTCATCACATATTTAATTTCCAAAACCCTTTACATATATTAGGTTAGCTACACATAAGACATAAAGGAAAAATAGTCCAACTATTCATCACCATAAGATGTGTGGACTTCAAAATGTCACACTATCTAGAAAACACAATCCTTTGACACGTGTTAATATTTTACCAAAACTACAATATCTCACCCAAATCTTTGGAGGAGTGTGGATCGAATAAGTCATATTCAATACACAGAAAACCATCTAAACCCTATGTGTCAATCTTTTGTTACTTGTAACTTTCAAACCGTCTATCCAAACTAGATGAAAATTTGAATGAAGATACTAATGACAACCAGAAAAAATATATTAGAATCACATAATTAAATTTCTAAGGGTGAATGAATGCAGACCAAAATACCAAAGGGCTCTATGCACTAAATCTATCAGTGTAGACAATTATCAAAAATCCTTAATTGTTTATATTTACAAATCAAATCCTCTTGCAAATGTCTCTTCTACAATCATCCATAAGAATCTCAAGAATCACCACAAATATTTGTACCAAGTTCTTCATCTCCACAATAATCATATTCTTAATTACTAGATAAATGTTGAGGGTATATGCAGGATCATGATGGGCCAAAAAGTGGCGATATCTAAGTGATATGATGACCCATGTGGCCGATGACTGTTTTTTACCCAAAATTGATGAAATGAAAAGGGTTATTAAAGAAGATTCTCATATTTCCACCAATATAAATTATGTTTTACTTTGAATTTAATAAATAGTTATTATTCATTTTCTATTTGAATTGCGACTAAATTCCTAATTGATAGGTTGATTGAAAAACATTTTTAACTTTTAAACGGTATCACATTTTTTGAATCTAAAATATGTGTCACATTCTATGCTTTGCATACTATAGGATTAAAAAAAAAAAGAATTTCATGAATTTTTGACCAAGTTAAGGTGGTTAGACATACGATTTTTTATATTTTGTAAAATTGGTAATAAAAAATCATAATTAATTATTTACTTGAAAAAAAATTACAAAATAATATGAATCACATCTAGACATGAGTCTCCTACTTATATCTAAAATCTTATAAAAAAATATTATCATTTTATTTTGGTTAGGGTGGTTAGACAGACACCTACTTCTTATTTTTTCCCTGAAATTTAAGTACTAATGTATTGAAATTTCAAAATTTCACCAAATAGATTTAAAAATAATAATAATAAACCTAGTAGTTTAGAAACCACATTCATTTCTCTACAGATTATATTTTTACATTTGTTTGAAATAATATAGATAACTTATTCAAATTTTTACGTCAAGTTGCCTAACTCTGATTTTCTGAATTTTATTGCCACTTAAGGGCCTATTTTTTCCATGATGATCCTGCGCATACCCTTGATGAAACATAGAAAAATAGATTGGAGGTCCAAAACATGGGGTTTTATACTAAGTTTGGAATGTTTCACCAAAATTACTATAAATAGAAAGGTGAAAATGGGATGTAATGAACCTACCTATTTTTTGTTTCATTAAGGAAACAAGATCCTCGAAGATAAAATTAACTTTCATCCCTTAGGTGAGTCAATTATATGAAATATCTAACAATTTCTTCTCTATATGTGGACGGGGGGTAAAGTTTAGACAACACTTTTGGGAGATGAAAATAAAATAGCAAATGACCTCAAATCGATAACCTAACACCTAATTCATGTAGATGAAGCATAAATCTAACAAAAACACTATTCTTTTTGTAAATTGGATGAGTAGAAGACACTTAAAACTTACCTCAAAAATCAATTGCAGAGTTCCCATAAATGGTTACAAAGTGTCCAAAACCCCCTCTCCAAAAATGGAGAATGGGTCTTGATACAAATTTTTCAACTAAATTTTTGGTAGCCTTTGAAGATAGAGCTAAGATGCAATTTCCCACTAGTTTCACATGAAAATGACAAAAAATGAGCTCAACATCTAAGTTTCCATGATTTTGACAGCTTTTCTTGCGACTTCAACAACTTATGCAAATTTTATAATTTTGCACTTTAGAGATCCCCAAGCTTAAATTTTTTTTCAACCTAAAACCTGCAACAAAAATATAAGAGGGAAAAATTATTTATGTTTGATGAATGGGGGCTTTCCTTGGTCAAACCCATGGTTCTAGTAATTAAACCTTGAAATGAAATAATGAAAGCATGAAATGAATGATGAATGAACAATACAATGTTGAAATTCAAAAAACCCTTGAATAAACTTGAGAAAGACTAAAATCTTGCATGAGATAGCTTGAATGGATGTGGATCTTGATGCTTGAATCTTTGACTTGAATTCTTGGATTAGAGCTTGAAACCTATATCATAATGTTAGCTCCAAAAACATGCATGATTACAAAAGACTCTAACATGATGCTTGAGATATTAAATGTTGCAACAAATGATGAAGACATATTCTCTTGAACACCTTTTACAATAATCTTGGTTCTTGTAAAATTGATCTTCAAAACATCTAGTCGATTTGATAAAATAACCTTATATTTATAGACATTTATCCGAATTGACCCCATCTATGGCCGTTTGAATTTGTGGTGCTCTCTAATCTATGGTGTGGCATTAATATCTCTATTTCTATGTTGGAAGAGATTGGAGTTGAGGGGAATCCCTCACACAAAAACTCCTACATCAAATCTCAAGTAGGACGATTCACCTTAGTTGAAGGTTAGCAATCAACAAGAGCCTTCTAGTAGAGAACTCATGTGGATCTTCTTGGCAAGACCAAGGTAGCTCCCTCTGATATCAAAATATACCATGCAAAAATTCCATGCGGATTTAGAATTTGTGAGGAGATTGAAGGATTCAAGGTATATCGCAAGATTTTTCAAATATCATGCTTCTTTTCTATATAGAGATGTCAATACCAAGTTGCGAATAGATTGCCTATGATTTCATTTGGCATTTGGAACCTCTATGCAAACATATTTTGGAGGAAATTTTTTGAGTTTGAAGGCATGTGAGGGTAGTCTTTGTGCAACCCATGATGCCACCAATTACTCACAAGCATCATTTCTTGTTGAGAGATTGGTAAGTTATCGCTTGAGCATGGAGGGCAGCGACTCCGACACAACTCGAGTGAAGACCACCAAATGTTTAGATCTAGGAAGAGGCATGAACAAACAATGTACTTATTTCACTAGATCTTACCTCAACATCTACAACAACATCCAAATGGGCACCCATCACTCCTACATGGCCTCCTCTCTCCTTGTTACTCAGTCTTTTCTACACTCTAATGTGGCCAACTCCTCCTCCACACCCAAAAACAACTAAAATACTTAAGGTGTTGCATGTGTACCATTAACTCAACTTTGACCAGTTTTGGTGGCATGAACATGGGTAGTTTTTGTCCCATATTTTTCCATAGATCGTTGGCCAAGTCAAAAGGCTCAAACATGTGGTTTTTTTTTTTCAATGCATAAGTATAAATTTTTACATTAATGCTTTGGTTAGTATTTTACATTAATTGCTCAATCATTTGAAAAAAAATTAGCAGGGGAGGTTATGATTTTTTTCTATAGTTTAAAATTTGTAAAAGAGGAAGTTAATTTTCTATTTTTCAATGAATGTGGAAAATGAAAAGTGTAAGGGGGGTTGAATTTTCCATTGTTAAAAATTTATGAAAGAAAAATTTAATATTTTCTTTTGCAATGTGTTGATCATCAAATATTGTGCCTCTTTGACAGTCTTATGGTAAATTCAGTGGGTGGGGGCCCAAAATGCACCTTACTAGATCCCTCCAGGATTTTTATAGAAAGTCGGCTCTTCTCTGAGTTTAGGAAAAGGGTAGAAAGAAATGTAAACATAAAAATGGTGATGCAACAATGCTTTTACAACATTTCAAAACCCCAATTTCTTATATATGAATGACATGATAGACATAAAATGCCACATATATTCATTACTTGGAAGAGAATGAGAAGTAGAGGCTAGAGACAAGACAATGCAATCATTCAATCCGCTTGCAGTAAATGTTCATTAAGATCTGACCAAGCATAGAGGTTTCAAGAGTTAATAGAAAAACATTTGAAAGCCATATAAACTCTTCCTGTTAATATAGAATAACATGAAGAAATAATAACCATTAAAGAAAATAGACAATTCCAATGACATAATCTATTTTATAAAAATTATAACTTTATCATGCACACATACAACATGGAAATCGAATAATAAAACTATTCAGATTAAGCTAGACACAATGTTCAAACTATTTAGATTAAGATAGACACAGTGTTCTATTATAAACAAATATATAAAGAAGGAAATATTGATAGAGGCCATATCATGCATAGTTTCAAGTATTTCTCCCAAATAACTCTTACTTCAAATATCAAATGAAACTTAAAATAGAGGTCAAATTCCACTTTGACAATATGTTGAGTAGAAAAAAGATATAAAATGCCAAAGTAAAGAAGTGTTTTGTAGAATTTAATGAAAATACTCCTATAACTATGAAAGCTAAAGAAATGTTTCCAAAAGAAAAACTTCAAAAACCCTTTCTACATGTTGCCACTTCCAATTCATCGCCACCAAAGAGAGAGAAATGCCAACTTCATTTAGAAGTAATGATTACCAAATGTCTTCACTTGATAGATAAGAATCTGATCCGAGGTCTTTAATCAGGTCATAGTAATCCCGTTCATCAACTTTCAACTGCCACATTAATATCCTTTAGATATTCTAATAGGATTTCCCTCCATAAACACTCAAATCCTAGAAAACAACCTAGCAAAATTCTCGTTGACCGATCAAGTGGCTCTGGAAGCACTGGATCACATCCTTTAATAAGAATAATGTAAGCTGCACTCTAAGAAACTCCGAAAGAATGCTCTCCAAAGTAAATCTTCTCTGCAATAAAGAGATGACATGTCGAGCAGGCAAACAATCTTAGATTTTTGAAAAGCGCTTTTGAGAAATCTTTTGCCAAGCCGACATGTGGTCCAACTTCCATCTGAAAGGAAAGTGATCAACAAAATGCATGTAGCCACCACATGGCACATTGTTTTCCTTTTGGAAGCTAAATCCTTTTCATGTGTGAATCCTCTTGAAGCGAAAAGTAAAAGCCAATTATTAGAAAGACTACTTGGCAAAAAAATTATTCACAGTTCTGGTGACTCATAGGGGGACTTCACTTATGGTGGCACGAACCTAGACCTCTGGCTATTCTTGGAGTTTTAGGAAAGTATAATGCAACATTTACCTATCTACATCGGTCTGTTGGGAAAGATTATAAAAGTCTATGTATGCCTAATCCAGCTCAGAGACTTCTTTAAGGGAAAATAATCCCCATCTTGTTGAAACAACTCCTAGATGATAATAGAGACGAGAAAGCAGAAAAATTTCATGATCAATGTCTTTAGCAGTGGGTGTTGTGCTTGACTCTAGGAGATCTACTAAATTTTGAACCTTATTCTTGACTTCATCTGTAATCTTCTCAATTGATAACACATCCCCATGTTTTGAAAGGAAGGGAGGTAATCCAAAGCTATACAAGACACTAAAATCCTTCTTAATTTATTCAACCCTTTTGTTTAGCACCTGCTAGCATTCGTTTCTCTTTGCTTCTATCTTATGGAAGTGGGAAAATTCACTTTCTTTGCTAGAGGAAACCCTTCGATTTGGAATTCTTGAATTTCTCAAAGCATCATTTTTTTCCACACATAACTTAGAAATCAGACTCTAAGACTCAGCCACTCGAGGGGCATATTCCTATAGAATTTGGTTAGCAAATGGGCCAACCCTTTCATTTATCTCTTGATCATCCTTAAAAAATTATAGGGATTTTTTTAGGATGGTGAGCGGGTATGTGTAGGATCATCATGGAAAAAACAGGCCCTTAAGTGGCAAAAAATTCAGAAAAATCAGAGTTAGGCAACTTGACATAAAAATTTGAATAAGCTATCTTTATTATTTCAAAAATATGTAAGAATATAATTTGTAGAAAATTGAATGTAGTTTCTAAACTACTAGGTTTATTTACAAAAAAAAAAAAATCTATTTGGTGAAAATTTGAAATTTCAATATAGTAGTACTTAAATTCTAGGGAAAAATAAGAAGTAGGTGTCTATCTGACCACCTTAACCGCTTTAGAATGATAATATTTTTTTATAATATTTTATATATAATTAGAGGAATCATGTCCCATTGTGATGCATATTTTTTGTAATTTTTTTCCAAGTAAATAATTATTTATAATTTTTTTATGACAACTTTTAAAAAATATAAAGACTCGTATCTCTGACCACCTTAACTTGGTCAAAACTTCATGAAATTCAATTTTTTCTCTTTTAATCTTATAGTATGAAAAGCATAGAATGTGACGCATATTTTGGATTAAAAAAATATGATGTCATTTGAAATATATAGATTTTTTTCAATTAGCCTAAAAATCAGGACTTTAGTCGTAATTCAATAGAAAATGAATAATAATTATTTATTAAATTAAAAGTAAAGCATAATTTATATTGGTGGAAATCTTAGAATCTCCTTTAAAAACCCTTTTCGTTTCATCAATTTTGGGTTTAAATAGGGTCGTCAATGACATACCCATCATATTGCTACTTTTTGGACCATCATGATCTTGCACATACCCAAGCACAATAATGATTTTCTCCCAATAGGCAGATACCAACCTTCTTTTTATAGGAAGGGTCGTAGACCTTTGTGTAGCTGCTAGCTCTTCATGTAGTAGATCCTCTTTTGCCTTCATACTCCCCTCCATTTGATTCCTTTGATTGAGAGAATATTCCAATTTAGAACATCACTTTCTAACCTCCTGATCATGAGCGTGCAAAGAAAAATTGACTTCTTCCTTGTCACCCCTTATCTTTTCCACTTCTTCTCATCATTTTTGCAAACTGTCAAAGCCCTAAGATCAGACACCATCTAGCTTCCTTACGATTTTCTAAAAACATTAGTATTTTGCATTCGATTGGTGCTCAAATGCAAGTTCACCCTTAAATCTATCAATTTTGACATATAGCTGAATCCACTCATTCAGAATCTTTGTAAGAGATCATGTTGCCTTCTCCTCTTGATCTTCTATTTGTATTATACAGGTCATTTCATCATTTCGGGCCTTGATTTCTAACTATAGTTGATTCACGGTTTCCTTTATAGTCACCAAATCAACCTCATGCTTCCTTAAATTTCAATCTAGATCCTATCATAATCCATATACACTACCTTTTGAGTGGTCTTATCTGTATCCACCTTGTCACATGGGTTAGTTTCATTTAAATAGAGACCTACAACCTTGATGTTGTAATCCTCCATCTACATTTGTCCTTCGGGTCAAGATGCAAGTGACTTCATGGTAGTTATCCAGAGAGAATTTTTCTCTTGATTGAAACAAGTTCGAATCCTCTTGGCAGCTGGCATCTCAACATTCTTCATTCTCTTTTTCTACTTCCTGGCTTAACAGGCCCACTTAGTCAAGTCAAAATGATCTTGAAGAGTCTACAAGGAATCAATGCTCTATGCTACAAGAGAAACACCAGGGGGTAGACTCAAAAGAATGACAAAAGGGGAGACTTTAGATGAATGAGCATGTGGGGAGGTGAATGGGAGAGTAATCATAGAAAATGGAAGGATTCCAAATTGAGATTGGGCACCAGAAGGACCAATTGGGGTAAAAAGAGAAGCAAAAGGATGTTGAGAAAATGTGTCTCAACTTCCAGTTTGAAGCCTTAGAATTCAAGCACTTGGTGAAAAATTGTTGTTTTTGACCTTTACCACTTTACCATGGAGGCTATGACTGGCTCTGGTGGTACTATGGTGACAAACCTTGGCAGTTACTACCTTATCACACATGGTGAGCTTTCTCACCACGGTGGCGTGGTAAGGTCACTAGTGGCTTGGTCCGGCAGTTACCGCCTTATCACATGTGGTGAGCTTGCTCACCACAGTGGGGTAGTAAGGATGCTAGAGGCTTGGTTGGTGGTTACTACCTTACCAGGCGTGGTGAGATTGCTCACCGTGCTAGGGCGGTAAGGCCCCCAATGGCTTGGTCGACGGTTATCGCCGCACTGTAGGTGGTGGGTCTAGTCACCATGGTGAGACCACTAGCGGTGAGCATTGCAGTTACAGCTCCACCACGAGCGGTGAGCTTGCTCACTATGGTGGTTGTGGTAAGACTGCCAGTAGTCAAGCCGGTGATCACTACTATACCGTGGGGTGGCCTAGCAGCCCCCGCAGTAGTGCAGTTTGACCACTAGTGGTCCCCCAGATAGTTTATCGCCATACTAAAGTAAGGGAAGTTGGTTGCAGCAGTAGCATGAGAGTTTTAAGGTAGAGCTTGGTAAAGTGGTAGGGTCAGCTCGGATGATCTCACCGCTATACCATAGTCGGGTCGGTTTGACTCGACGGTAGTGTGGTAGATGGCGAGGTGAGCTCAGATGAGCTCACCGCCATACCGCAACAAGATGAATCAAACTCGACGGTGGCACACTGGAGACAAGGAGAGCTCAAATGAGGTCTAACCGTGTGTGACCGAGAGGGACTCAGAGTTAAAGAGCATTCAACAAATGAAGGACTGGCATGTGGCTTAGTGTCAGAGTGTTGATTGGCTAAAAGCCAAAACAATGTAAAAGCAGTATATACATGGCTTGTTCGACTAAAAGACAAAACCCAATTATGGCAAGGAATTGAATGCCTGGATGGCTCGATGAAATGGAAATATGTCAGTGCAGATCGGTAGTGTGATTGGTTGATCGATGCATGAACCTCAAGTCAGTGATTGTTTGGAACATTTAATAGGGATGTACGACTTTGTAAGTAGAATACGTTATTATATTTGGAAAAACCAAAAAGGTGACAGTGGTAAGAGGTTGAGTTAGTAAGTCAATGCAAGTTAGTTGAACATTGTATACTTTGAGAGTATTGTAATAGTGAGTGAACTAGTGTTGAGTTGTTGTGAGCTGATCAAAGAGTGAAGATTGAGAATTTGGTATGTAATATCTTATTGTTGTAATACAAAATATTCTTTCCTTTGGTGTGGTCGGTTTTTTACCTGAAAAGGTTTTCCCACATTAAATACCTTTGTCAACTGTGAATGCTTATATTTTTTGTTATCTCATTTATGATGTTTGTATTCATCTCAAGTAGTTTTAAGAAGCTATTTGAACTCTTTTTTTGCTTCTCTCCCATATTATATTAGTGTTAAGGGAATGTATTCCACATTGTTGGGTCAATAGATCCATCCCTTTTTTCCATTCAAGTGGTATCAAAGCCTGGCCAGTTGTGTTATCCTTGAGAAAAAAGGTCATTTTTTTGTGTGAATATTGGTTCAGTGGGATTCTACATTGTTAAAAGTTGTTTTTGTTTGAGATGGCCGGTACATTAGGTAGAGTAGAGATTGAAAAGTTTAATGGAAAAAACTTTGTGTTATGGAAACTCAAAATGGAAGACTTGTTGGTGGATAGAGACCTCTGGATTGTAGTGTCTAGAACTATGCCACAAAGTATGACGCAAGAGGATTGGGACCTTACTGATAGAAAAGAAAAAGGTCTAATTAGACTGAGTCTAGCTGATTATGTACTCCTAAACATTCATGAGGATAAGTTTGTAGCTTCATTACGAAAGAAGCTTGGTGATATTTATCAGGGAAATTCTCTGGTAAATAAGCTATTCCTGAGGAAGAAGTTGTACTCCTTGAAGATGGAAGAAGGTGCATCTGTTGTAGACCATCTAAACTTGTTTAATATGAGTTTTACTCAACTGGTGTCTATAGGTGTAAAGAATGAGGAGAAGGATTTATTGCATGCTCTTGCTGTGTTCATTGCCTAATAGTTGGGATCATGTTGTGATAGCCATTGGAAGCACAATCACTGCATTCAAGATGGATGACGTGGTTGCTTTGCTTTTTTCTGAAGAAATGTGAAGGAAGTATTCTGAGATGACCAAAGAGGCTCTTGCTATTCGAGGTAGACCAAAGGAGAAAGGAAAGAAGAAAGACAAGAAGTTGAAATCCAAATCTACAGGGAGATCAAAGTATCATGGTAAAAATTCTAAGGTAAGATGCTACAACTGTGGGAAACTTGGTTACATTCGAAAGGATTGCAAGGAGAAGAAGAAGCATAACGCTTCAAAAAATGACTCTTCTCAGAGTGATGGAGAAGCCTTCATTGTAGCCTTGGAAACTCAGGCATCAGATGATGTCTAGCTGGTTGACTTGGGTGCATCCTTTCATATGATGTCCCATAGAGAATGGTTCTCTAAATACGATAACTGTGATGATGGAAAGGTGTACTTGGAAAGTGATTCAGCGCTGGAGATTGTTGGCAGAGGAAGATTTAGAATTCAATTTCTTGACAAAAGAGTTAAAAGGATTGGTGGCGTACTACATATTCTAGGTTTGGCTCAAAATCTTCTTTATGTCAGTAAGATAAATGATGTTGGTTTAAAAGTTTATTTCTCTAGTAGAGGATGTAAAATGGCTAGAGGTGCAATGGTGTTGGCTAAGGGTGTTCGTATTGGCACTCTGTACAAGCTAGATTCACATCTTGTTCAATGTAACAGTGCCTCTACAAATTCAATCAATGTTGCTCCTGTAGAGGAAGATGAAGACACTTCTCTGTCTTCAAATTCTTTGGAGGGAAAACTCCCAAAAGAGAAGACTTTGTTGTGGCATCATAGATCAGGTCACATAGGTGAGAAAGGTTTAAAAATCTTAAAGAATAAAAAACATGTAGAAGGGATTGATGATTGTAACCTTGAGTTCAATTTTTGTGAAAATTTTACTTACGGAAAACAACTCCGTGTTTCTTTTTATTCTAGTCCTCATAAATCTTTTGGCATACTAGATTATGTTCATTCTAATGTGTTTGGTATAGTTAATATTCCTTCATTATCGAAGTCTATAAATTATGTTTCTTTTATTGATGATTGTTCAAGAAGGGCATTTTTATACTTTCTTAAAAGTAAATCAGAAGTGTTCAATTGGTTTAAAGAATTTAAATCTTTGGTAGAGAATTAAACTGGAAGGAAAATTAAATGTTTGAGGATATACAATGACGGTGAATTTTGTTCTGCATATTTTGAAAGCTATTGCACAAATCATCGAATTCAAAGGCATAAGACAACACATTATACTCCACAACAGAATGGAGTTGTTGAAAGGTTGAATAGGACGCTGATAGAAAAGGCAAGGAGTATGTTGATTAGTGCAGGCCTGGAGAAAACGTTTTGGGTTGAGGTTGTGGCTACAACATATTATCTGGTAAATCAATCTCCTTGCTCTGCTCTTCTTGATAAGACGTCTTTGGAAGCATGGTCTGGTAAGAAGCCCTCTTTGAGGCATGTTCATGCCTTTGGCTACGAGGCATATGTTTATGTGCCAAATGAATATAGATCAAAATTGGATAGCAAAGTTGGATGGGTGCATGGAAACGGGTAGCCATTCTGTGGACACCCTCAAAAAGAAAAAGTTGAAAGAAATAATGCGAGCGCGTTATAACATGCTCGCATTATGTCTTTGGTTAAACCTAGGCAAGATCCTGGTGGCCATAACTACAAAGCAATAACATGATCGTGTTATAATGCACACGCGTTATTGACTGTTAAAAGCAAAAAAACAAATGCAAATCTCTCATTTGCATTTCAACTGGTTTTTTTGCTCCACCCATCATGCTCGCATTCTAGGAGAAGAGTTTTTTCACCAAGAATCTGAATTTCTTTGCAACGATGGTGCCACGACAATGAGGATCTATAAGAGGTAAGGATTCTATGCTTTTTGTTTTGAATTTGTTAGTTTTAGGTTGAATTTGATATCTATTTGTTTGAAGTTTTAGGAGATGCAAATCAACCTGCAAACCCTCAAAATCCTCAATAGGAGGACCAACCAAATCCTCAAGATCAAAATCAACCACAACATCAACCTCCTCCACCAATCACTCAACCCCCTCCTAGCACTCAACAAAATTTAATGAGTGAAATTGAGAACAACAAAAAAAAATTTGAGGATTTGATCAATAGGTTGAGTGATCCAAATGGTTCAACCACAAAAAGAATGACCCTAGAAGATTCATTAAAAGATATGTTAACAAACATAGATTCAATTAGCAAATAAATAACTGGATGGGAAGATAGGAGGCAAGCGGCTAGGGAGTATTATGCAAATAAACTATCATACAAGGATGTTAAATATTTAAAAATAACAAAAGGTGATTTGTGCTCATTATTCACTGACCCACGTACAAATCAAACTCTTAGCCTCAATGCAAAGAGGTTTCCTATCCATTGGTGCCACCACCAACAAATGAAGGAGCGGTTTTATGATCGGTGGTACATGGTATTCGATTACCCACCATGCAAGAATTGCGAGGTCCCGCAATATTTCCTTAGGAAACTATATAGTGAGTTCATATTGAACAAAATCCCAAATTATTTTGATATGAGGGATTTCCAAGAGAGAGGTGGGGGGTCAGCTCAGGATAGACCTGGTCCATAGTTGGATCCTACACAGCAAGGTAGGTGAGCTCTTGCTAGGCCATGTCATGAGCCTATTGTTATGCCTTTCGTCATGAAGGAAAGTGACGTAGAGACATTGCAGGCAATCAACACTTTGACCCAGAGTGTCATCCATCATACTAGCCCTATTCTATAGTGCCATCTAGGGGAGTCTTCTACTGGTGGTCTTCGAACACATGTGCATCAATCTTGCAGGGCTACTTGTTCACATGACCCCACCGACCCTCAAGAGACCGGTACACAAGATCCATCTATAGCTATGGAGATGGAGAGGGCAGCTGACATTTTGCATGAGGCATATGGCATTGATAGTCAGGTAAAAGTTAGTGCATGTGTTCAATGAATTTAATTTATTAAATTTTGATTTTCAAATGCAAGATTAACTAGAAATTTTTTATGATTTTAATAAAATTGCAGGGTCACAGTGTTGAGACTCGATACACCACCCCCCCACCAACCTATTTTTGTAGTACACCTATCACTAGGGTATGTAACTAGTAAACAATTATAAGTTTATTGCATATTAATGGCATTGTTTTATGAATGGTAATTTAATATGCAATTTTGGATGCTGAACAAACTAATATTGGAGGTTTTGATGGAACACTTCCCAGTGGTGGTGGATTTACTCAAACCTTCACACAGGTAATAGAATAAAGAGTTTAACTAATGAATCAAGTACTTAATAGAATTGTGTAGTTTATACATGCACATCGTTGATTACGTTGAATAATTTGTTGTTTTATTTTCAGTTGTTGCGAGATGATTACACCTCTGAATGTGACAAGGGAAATGGATATTGGTGTGACATCTGTTATACAATCCTCGATGGATCTGATAGAAGAGGTATGAGGCAAATTAGTAAATTTTAATTTACATTTGTTGTTATAGATGTTAGTTAGTGAGAAAACAAACCATTATTGATTGACGTAGTTTTTGTCTATTTGCATGGTTTATACAGGGCTTGAGCATGCCTAAGCATGGGCATGAGGATATTTCCCTCATGGAGAGAGATCGTGAGATGGCTGTAAGTGATTATTTTGTCTAATATAACATTTTTTATAATGTAATTTCTATATATTCATGTCTTTACTTCTTATTGTAACAGTTAAAACTTCACCATGAACTAAACCCTAGAAGGAGTAGTAGGAGCACTCCATGAGCACAGCAATAATGAGTGACAGACCTATCGCCATCTAAGTGAAAAGGAAAGGGAAAGATTTTATTTCCTGGGCATGGAGAGCAATGACTTTTGATTCCAGAGTCCTTTATTGTATGCCTGCATGGCAGTTTTGTACATATTTTTTATTGGACATATTTGACATTGTATGCCTAGATTGCATTCTCATAAGCCTACATGGCTATTTTGTACATATATTTCATACTTATATCGACATATATTTATGTATGCCTACATGGATATTTGGTTAATACAAATATCTTTTTTTGATGCCTGTCCATATTTTCATTCTAAATTGATGGTTCAATAGATATGAGTTACGTATATTCAAGTGTATACTTTACAACTTACGTGTATACTTTGTGACTTATGTGCATTCGAGTTATACTTTGTGGCTTACATGTTTTCATGCATATACCTTGTATTTGTGCATATACTTTGTTTTAATTTGTGTATACTATGTATTCGTTTGTATACTTTTTGAGGCTTACATGTTTATGAGTACTTGTAGTTCCCTTATTGACATGTACATGTTTGACTTATTCATGTGTATAATTATTAATTGGTTAGCCCTAGCATTGATCTATGTCATCCTCAATGCATGATCCTTGAGATGGAGTAAGTACACCCTCAAGGTCAAAAGGAGTTTCACATGCATTCTTCATAGGCTCATTTTGGTAGTGAAACCAAAAACTTCTTGCATCATTGAAACAAAAATAAATTCCTTTATAGCAGGTCTGAAGCCATTATCATTCTCCATCAGTTCTTCATGTATCCACTCCCCATTAATGGTTGTCTCATGACCTTCATGAAACCAAGCACTTATCTCATTTGTGATAGAAGAAATGTATGAAGATTTATCTTCCTCCTCATGAACCATTCATTATCATGAGAGATGGGTTCTTGTGAACCACTACTGATGAATCATGGGTCAATGAGTTTGACTTGTAAAACTACACGATTGAATCCTGATAGCAATATAACAATATTTATATATCTAAATGTGTTATTTCCTTCAGCTAAAATTTGTGCTTATACTTATTTGATTGATGTATGTTTGTGTATGGGATCATAGTAATTTCCATTTGATGATGCTATTGTGTCTTTAAGGTTTATTTATTAAAGGGTGCATGAAACAAGTTTTACCTCCTTACAAATCTTTGAATTTCTTAGGTTTTTCTATTTGTCAAGTCTGGGCTCCGAGCTCGAGTCCAAGTCAAAAAATGGCTTGTCAAGTCTGAGGCAAGTCCTAGTCTTGTAACACTGGTCCCCAACTTGATTCCAAGTGTCCATGAGAGGAAATCCACGAGAAGTCAAGTGGGACTCATTATTCACAAATCAAACCTGAACCAACAATGAGACCAAGAACACCAAAAACTTGCAAAAAGATAACCAGTTGGTCTAAATGACTAATCTAATGCTACACAAGGTAATTAAGTGACACAAATGGAAGACTCAAAGCATCAGATAAGTCCTTTCAATCCATTCTTGACTGGATGAAGGCTCAAACACATAAATTCAATGAAAACTTGCTCTCTTCAAATCACAAAAATATACTCTCCAAGTCTCAATTCATGAAAACATTCCTCCAACCTAGTTATTAGGGTTTTTATGACCTTATATACCTTTCTCCCATGTGCTAGGACCCTTGGGTCGGGCTTAGAGCATCATTAATGCCATTTTCCAACTTTTAGGACAAATAGCCAAGGCAACATTGCTCAAAATGCTCACAGTGTCCAAGACTTACCCAAACCGCAAGCCCCTAACAAACCTATTTCCAATCCACTCATCAAAAACACTCTTGGGACTTTACATCATAGTCCTTATTCCCTTGGTGGTTGGATAGAACCACCTACAAGCCAAATTTGTAAAGATCTCTCCAAAAGACCTTAAGGTGCTCCTACACCATTCTCCCCCCTGCAACAAAGAAGTTAAGGAACCTATGGTGTCAAGAGCTCCTCACTAATTCCATGCTTCTTAAAGTCACTTTCTGCTATCCAAGTAGCCTCTGACTCTGGTTGATGTCTCCACTTCACTAGGTGCTCCATATATGTCTTGTGCCTAGTATTCTTCTTCACCCTTGAGTCTAGAATCTTGTCCACTTGTGGTCTGATCTGATCAGGTACCTTGAGTTCGTCCACATCCTTACTCACCTCAACACTATATTGTTCCTCATCCATTTTTGGTCCTTTATACTTCACCAAGTTCTTCACATTGAAGATAGGCAAAATGGACATCTCCTTGGGTAACTCCACTTTGTATGCATTGGATCCATACTTAGCCAACACTTTACATGGCTCTATCCTTTTCATCTACAACTTACTTGGTATTCCTTTTTGTAGTCTTGCCTTGTTCAAGTATACCATCACCAAATCACCTATTTCAAATTGTAGATCTCTCTTCCCTTCATCTCTTTTAGCCTTCAACTTATAGTTAGCCTTCATTAATGTCTTCTTTACCTACTCATGAACCTCTCTCATTGAATGAGAAAAATCATCAGCATGTCCACTGATTCCTTCATAATCTTTTAGGTCTCTTAGCTCAAGTACACCCCTTAGATGTAACCCATATACAATTTCAAATGGGCTCTTACTAGTAGACCTGTTTGTGCTATCATTGTAGGAAAATTCTTCCTATGAAATGACTTGTTCCCATCCTTGTCCATACTCCTTAGTTAGACACCTCAACAAGTTACCAAGTACCCTATTTATCAAGATTTATGGTGAGCTTCTCCTCTTGAAGTTTCTTCAACACAAGTTCTAGGTGCTTCATATGTTCTTCTTTTGTTTTGCTAAAGATGAGGATATCATCTAAGTAGACTACCACACAGACTCCTATAAAGTCCTTCAAGAGGAGAAGCTATCACCCTCATAAAAGTGCTAGGTGCATTTGTAAGCTCGAATGGCATTACTAACCACTCATATAACCCATCTGTGGTTTTAAAAGCTAACTTCCATTCATCTCCCTCTTTCATCCTAATCTGATAGTAGCCACTTTTCAAATCAATCTTGGAGTAGTACTTAGCACCCCCTAAACAGTCCATTAAGTCTTCTATCCTAGGAATAGGAAACCTATATCTAATGGTTATCCTATTTATGGCCCTAGAATCAATACACATTCTCCACTTATCTCCCTTCTTAGGTGCCAACACCACTACAAAAACACATGGGCTTATGGTTTTCCTAATCGACCCTTGGTCAAAAATTTCTTGAACTTGCCTTGTTATCTCCTTGTTCTGCTCTGGTGTCATTTTGTATGCAGCCTTGTTAGGCAATGTTGATCCTAGTACAAAGCCAATTTGATGACTAATTTCCCTCTTATGTGGTAGTGTAGTTGGTGTCCCTTCGCAAATGATATCCCTAAACTGATCCAATAGTTGCTTCACCTCTGTTGTCATAGGTAGCCAACTAGGTGACTCCTCCTCCTTTGGCTTCAACATGATTGCATAGACAACTCCTTCTTCCTCCTTCATGTCTCTTAGGAATTCCTTTCCACTCATCAAAAGTATAGTGGATTATGCCTTTTCCACTGTGCCTTCTTGGGGAAAAAACTTTATGGTTAAGCGCTTGAGCTGGAGTATAATGGAATGGGTGACCTCCTAGGAAGGCCTAGTGCCTCACCTCACAAATTTGCAACTTAAGACTCCTCCAACCTAAGGGATCGATCCGATGGAACATAGCTCGGAGTGAGTCTATGTGTTTCGGTGCAAAATAGGACCATACCTAGTGTAAAAATACCTATTTGGACATGTTGTAACAATCCACTTGGTCACACAAGCTGCAAAATGAAAGTTGCACCACTCTGCAACTTTGCACTACTTGCATTTGATGCTTTTTCCATCAAGTGAAAACCTGCCACCACTGGAAAACCACTCCAAGATAGCCAAAATTGACAGATTTTTTTGTAGACAGGCTCAACGCAATCCTATAGGATCAGACAAGAAGTTTCTAAGCATCATGACATCTAAGTAATAGCATGCTGAAGTTTGCAGCCATTTTGCACTTTCGACCCTTAAGGGATCGATCCAGTGGAACATAGTTCAAAGTGATTCCATGTGTTTCGGTGAAAAAGAGGACCATGTCTAGCATAAATATACCTATTCAGATGTGTTGGAATAGTCCGCTTGGTCACACGATTTGCAAAGTGAAAGTTGCACCACTTTGCAACTTTGCACTGCTTGAATTTGACACCTTTTCCATCAAGTGAAAATCTGCCACCATGAGAAAACCACTCCAAGATAGCCAAAATCGAGAGAGTTTTTTCTAGAGGGATCCAATGCCTTTCTATAGGATTAGATGAGAAATTTCTAAGTCTCACGGAATCCAAGTAATAACATGCTGAAGTTTGCAGCTATTTTGCACTTTGGACCCTTAAGGGATCAATCCGGTGGAACATAGCTCAGATCGATTCTACATGTTTCAGTGTGAAAGAGGACCATTCCTAGCATAAAAATACCTATTAAGATGTGTTGGAATAGTCCGCTTGGTCACAAGAGTTGCAGAGCCAAAGTTGCACCACTTTGCAACTTTGCACTACTTGAATTTGACACCTTTTCTATCAAGTGAAAATCTGTCACCATGAGAAAACCACTCCAAGATAGACAAAACCAAGAGAGGTTTTTCTAGAGGGGCTCAATTCCTTTCTGTAGGATTAGATGAGAAGATTCTAATTGTCGCGGTATCCGAGTAGTAGCATGTTGAAGTTTGCAGCCATTTTGCACTTTGGACCCTTAAGGGATCAATCCGGTGGAACATAGCTCAGAGTGATTCTACATGTTTCGGTGTGAAAAAAGACCATACCTAGCGTAAAACTACCTATTCAAATGTGTTGGAACAGTCCGCTTGGTCACACGAGTTGCAGAGCGAAAGTTGCACCACTTTGCAACTTTGCACTGCTTGAATTTGACACCTTTTCCATCAAGTGAAAATCTGCCGCCAGGAGAAAACCACTCCATGATAGACAAAACTGAGAGAGATTTTTCTATAGGGGCCCAATGCCTTTCTATAGGATTAGATGAGAAGACTCTAAGTGTCATGGTATCCGAGTAGTAGCATGTTGAAGTTTTCAGCCATTTTGCACTTTCAACCCTTAAGGGATCGATCCGGTGGAACATAGCTCAGAGTGATTCTACATGTTTCGGTGCAAAAGAGGACCATGGATAGTGTAAAAATACCTATTTGAATGTGTTGGAATAGTCCGCTTGGTCACACGAGTTGCAGAGTGAAAGTTGCACCACTTTGCAACTTTGCACTGCTTGAATTTGACACCTTTTCCTTCAAGTGAAAATCTGCCGCCATGAGAAAACCACTCTAAGATAGAAAAAATTGAGAGAGGTTTTTCTAGAGGGGCCCAATGCCTTTTAGTAGGATTAAACGAGAAGATTCCAAGTATCACAGTATCCGGGTAGTAGCATGCTGAAGTTTGCAGCCATTTTGCACTTTGGACCCTTAAGGGATTGATCCAGTGGAAAATAGCTCTGAGCGATTCTATGTGTTTCGGTGTTAAAGAGGACCATTCCTAGTGTAAACATACCTATTTGGATGTGTTGGAATAGTGTGCTTGGTCACACGAGTTGTAGAGTGAAAGTTACACCAGTTTGCAAATTTGCACTGCTTGAATTTGACATCTTTTCCATCAAGTGAAAATCCGCTGCCATGAGAAAACCACTCCAAGATAGACAAAACCGAGAGAGATTTTTCTAGAGGGGCCCAATGCCTTTCTGTAGGATTAGATGATAAGTTTCTAAGTGTCACGGTATTTGAGTACTAGCATGCTGAAGTTTGTAGTCATTTTGCACTTTGGACCCTTAAGGGATCGATCCAGTGGAACATAGCTCAGAGTGATTCTACATGTTTCGGTGTGAAAGAGGACCATGCCTAGCGTAAAAATACCTATTCAGATGTGTTGGAATAGTCCACTTGGTCACACGAGTTGCAGAGCGAAAGTTGCACCAGTTTGCAACTTTGCACTGCTTGAATTTGACATCTTTTCCATCAAGTGAAAATCTGCCGCCATGAGAAAACCACTCCAAGATAGACAAAACCGAGAGAGGTTTTTCTAGAGGGGCCCAATGCCTTTCTATAGGATTAGATGAGAAGTTTCGAAGTGTCATGGTATTTGATTACTAGCATGTTGAAGTTTGTAGCCATTTTTCACTTTGGACCCTTGAGGGATCGATCTGATGGAACATAGCTCGGAGCGATTCTATGTGTTTCGGTGTGAAAGAGGACCATTCCTAGTGTAAACATACCTATTCAGATGTGTTGGAATAGTCTGCTTGGTTACACGAGTTGCAGAGCAAAAGTTGTACCACTTTGCAACTTTGCACTGCTTGAATTTGACACCTTTTCCATCAAGTGAAAATCCACCGCCATGAGAAAACAACTCCAAGATAGACAAAACTGAGAGAGGTTTTTCTAGAGGGGCCCAGTGCCTTTTTTTAGGATTAGACGAGAAGATTCTAAGTGTCATGGTATTCGATTAGTAGCATATTGAACTTTGCAGCCATTTTGCACTTTGGACCCTTAAGGGATTGATCCAGTGGAACATAGCTCGGAGCGATTCTATGTGTTTTGGTGTGAAAGAGGACCATGCCTAGCATAAACATACCTATTTAGACATGTTGGAATAGTCCGCTTGGTCACACAAGTTGCAAAAAAATGTGTACAAATTGTTTACATGACCTTTATATGACCTTTTTCACATTGTTTATATTTCAAAATTCAAAGTTTGCAAATTTTCCTACTCGAGGCATTTACAAAACAGGGTGCTACTACACCAAACATGAACGCCAACCTTACAATATTTGAGTATATCTCATTATGTAATTAAATCTTATTACAATGTTTGTGGCACTTTGTTCTCTCAAATCTTTTACAATGTCACTCATACATTCAAGATTCTCTTTAAATGTCTTAACCATAGGTGCTCATCATGAGGTTAACTTCAAATGAGTAACTTGAGATTCCCTCACTAAGCTTCACATGCTCTCTTACAATGGCTTGAAATCAAAATTGAGATTTGTGAAAATCATCAAAATAAGTATGTTGCATTGCTTATTTGGCTGAGATTTTCTTTGATGGCTCTTAAATCAACATTTTCTATAATGAAAGATCAATCAACCCTTAGTAGTTTACTTACAAATACACAAAGTAAAAGAGAAAAAGAAAGAGCATCCAAAATGGAAATGAAATAAAAATAAATGGAAGGCACTTATAGATGTTGCATGCAGGCATCAAAATAAGGATGTTGCATTGCTTTTATGGTTGACATTCTCTTGGATGGCTCATATATCTGCATTTTTTGCAAGGGAACACCAATCACTGTAAAAGAAGATGATAGCATTGGCATCAAAATAATTAATGTGCATACAAGTATAAATTAATAAGAACCAATGTGCATATACTTACAAATTAATCCAACAAACTATCCGGGTTTGGTCTACTCTTTATTGTGTTAAGTATTACCTCATGGTCAGACTCACAAACCTTCCATAATGTCTTGTTCAAAGGTCTACCCCATATTTGGTCAAATGAACATTGGATGCCATGAGAAGGTTCGAGTAATGAATAATCTTATGATGCATGTAAAATTCCTGAAATAGCCAATGTTTAACACTTGAATGTGGGTACCTTCTAAGCCATGTTCCAGTAACCACAACTGACCTTATAGGGTATTCGATGTTTTCTCCATCTATAACTAGGGCCTCCAATTTCTTTTTTTTCTCAACACAACAACACAAGTGATAGTTTGTTCCCTCTTCATTGTCTTCATCTACAATAACTGCATAAACATGCCCTACATTGATATGTGCAAAAAATCTCTTGAAATTTGTCAACATTACAAATACAGTATAGAGTAAGATCTAACGATATGGTATTTCAACAACTAAGAAAGTAGATATATCACCTCATTGAACAAGATCTTATATGTGTTCAAAGTCAACTGATGATTCTATCTATGTTAGTTCCAATGTCATCGGAGGGTGATATGTGTGAAGTGGGCTAAGATAAATTGTGAACCATTTGTCAACCCACTCCCCTGACTCACAATCATTCCAGTCTTGCATTGTACATGAAGAACAAAAGCATGCCAGCTTTCATGTATCGATACTCCATGAACCTATATTTGAGCTAAGGAAAGAGTGTACCTCACTCGATCCTATTAGTGTACAATAGTCTTCATATGGTGCAATGTTAGTATCATCCATCAACCAAAAAAATCTATGAACTGAAGACGTACCTTCATTACCTGGACCCATCAAAGCATTACACCACTCAACGATTGATTTTGTATCTATCAACTTTGCATTATCTTTATACTTTAACTCTTCTTGTGCTAATGCTCTTGTCACGCATGCTCCTGCACCATCATGCACCCCCTTTCCATGTCCAGCCTCACAAAAGTTCCACATATGTTGAACACCTATAATGAAATGCATCCTACACAACCAGTAGACCATGTGCGAGTTCTTGAACTATGTTGCACAGTTATCAGACCATATTATATGTTGATCGTATTCTATGCCCCTCTGAGCCAAACCACTGTAGAACATCTGGAAGCAACCTTGCATGAACTCTAGAGAATGTGTGCGATCATCACTAATGTAAAAGTGGTACTCCCTCAATACCTTCCTTTGCTCATCTATACTATCAGATGCATGAATGAATGCTATGTGCACAAATATCGAAACTTGTGTGGAGTTGTAATACTATGACTGCACCTCATGTTGTGGTTGTAGAGTGTAGTTCTTTGTAAAGTCAACCACAGATACTATGCTTCCAACTGGAAAGGTTTCCTTACATAGCTTGAACTACGTGTCCAACCATCAGGCTCTATGGGTATGCATTACATACTCAGATAGTATACTGTCACGAAATGTGGTCATAAATTTGTACACTAGAATCTTCTCAATAACCAAATTACACCGTTTTGCTTGAGACCCATCTTTTGTAGCATATGCCACTATTTTATACTTCCCAAACTCTACTAGTTTTTGTCCCACCTCATCTATGCTTTCCATATGTTGACATACTGGCATACGCTGGAAGCCACCGCAACGCTCACATGAACCATCCAAGCATGTTGTCCTATAGAATATCTGGCCATCCTCTATTTCACATAAATTTTTTGATAAAAAATCTCTTGAAGATTTTGGTTGGGCTTCTATGCCACAATCCTACAAAACATCGTTAGTATGCAAATCTAAACATATAGAATGATAAACATTGTAATGGTTAGAAAAAATCAATATGTTGTCTACAACAACAAGTAGTGCATGTGTGATTTATCTTGACATAAAAAGGTTTAAGTAGTTCAAAAAATCTTTGAAAAATACTAATTTGAGGATAATCATTTTCAAATTTCCGAAAAAATTGGGTTTGATTCATATCCAAAAAATGCTTTGGATGTGGCTCATGATTCTGACTTCCGATTCTCCTTCTTACCACATCTCTTTGATTCGGAGATGGCCTTGTGTTATTCTTCCAATACTCTTCAATTAGTGTTCTCAAGGCTTCAACAACTTCTTTATCTTTTCATGATAGTCTCCCCGAGAATTCCCATAATTCATTTGTATCATTGCCCTCAATTCTTTGCCACCTTTGAATGGCTCTTGATAAATTTTTTCTACTAATTCCCATTTTTTCACTAGTCTTTCTAATTAGGCGAGCTCTCTTTGTTTTACAACTTACCAAAGTTGATGTAATGACACGTCGGGTAATATTACTATCCTTTGAGCATGAGGTCTTACCCACACTCTCATAAGCATCCATTAGATTCTTCACAATAGTGTCTTCACTCGATGCATTCGATGTTCTCAACCCAAGAGTCTTCATGATGTTCCTATACTTTACACCCTGCATCATTTCAACAAATATTTGAAATCTTGCAGTCTCAATTATCCTTTCAAAGAATCGTTCCCAAATCTTATCAGCATATCTTCCAAAAGTGTGTGTTGAAATCTTACCTTCCATGTGTTGCAAAATCTCATCATCAATATTAATAAAATACTTTGGTTTTCTATGCAAAATTCTTCGTGGTGTTCTCTTAGGTACATACATCTCAACATTAGGAATTTCATCAATATTTAATTGAGGTGGGATAGATTGCATACCTTCGATCGAGGGTGGAGAAGAAGACATACCTTGGGGTTCACATGGGAATGATGGCATACCTTCTTCGTCAATTTCGAGTGATGATGTACTCCCAACTTGAGATGTGTTGGATGGTGTCCAACAATATTCACTTGCAGTAAATGGTGTCCCTCCATATTCACTTGCAGTAGATGGTGTCCATCCATATTCACTTGTGCCAGATGGTGTCCCTCCATATTCGCTTGTGCTTAATGGTGTCCCTTCATATTCACTTGCCATAGAGGGTGTGTCTCCAACTACAGTATCTGAATCTGTCTTACGATGATGCTTTCGCATTCATGCCTTTTGTGCTACCAATTCCCATTCTCTTTTTGACAGTTGAGGTTCCTCTACAATCGGGTTATTTTCATCAATCGTTTCCAGTTTCTTCTTTTCATGATATACCACCACCCGAACTCTCTCCTTTTCTTTCAAGGTTTCATTCTCTTCTTCTGTTAGTTTCGTCTTTGTATTTTTCTTCCACATGGCGGATAATTTTATCTGTACCATGGTAATGAGATGAATATTAGTTCCTAAAAAATGTATCCATTCAAGATAATTGAAAAATATGTCATTGAAGGCTTCATTTAAATAATACTTACAATCATCTTGTACAAAAGTAGTCTTTTATTATTGATGGTTCTAGCCAACCACCAAGGGAATAAGGACTATGATGTAAAGTACCAATAGTGTTTTTGATGTGTGAGTTAAGGCCAACTTAGGGTATTCTAGAGCCTTGAAGTTTGGAGAAGCCTGAATGATGAAATTAGGCAAATTAGTCCATGTAGACTTGGCAATTTGTCCTAAAAGTGGGAAAAGGGAATTAATGATGCTCTAAGCCCGACCCAAGGGTCCTAGCACATGGGAGAAAGGTATATAAGGTTGTAAAAACCCTAATTGAGCATGTGGGAAAGCTATTGTACGATTTAGAGTTTTGGAAGGGGAATTTGTGAGTTGCAAGAGTGCAAATTTCATTGAATTTTTATTTTTCTGCCTTCATCCAGTCAAGAATGGATTGAAACAACCTTTCTAATGCTTTGATTCTTTCAATTTTGTCACTTAATTACTGTGTGAAGCATTATATTAGCCATTTAGTTCAATTACTTTCTGTTTTGCAAGTTTTTTAGAGTTTTTCATCTCATAGCCGGTTCAGGCCAGTTTTTGGAAATAATGATCCCCACTTGAATTCCTATGGCAAGGCTACCATGGCCACTTGGAATCAAGTAAGGGACTATTTTTACAGTGTACATATGGTGTGTGGTGTCTTGGTTTGTAGGGGAGATGGTGAATTCATCAAGAACTAGGCGAGTGCAATTGCATTTTGGCTAGTGGCTTGGAGAGGACAGCAGTAAAGAAATTTTCTAAATGGACTGGTTTGTGCCAATCAAGAGCAAGAGAGTGTGGGCACATGTATTCCAGACATTTTTTTTCAAGGAGGAGAGTTGAGGAGGTCATTGAAGCCCTCAAAGTTGGAAAAAGGAGTCAGAACCCTAGAAACCCTTAAAAATAGGGGGTATGAGGAAAGTCCTATGTACGGATGCCAAAGGGATTAAAAACCTTATAAATCTTGAAGCCTAGGGCACCACTAGAAATAATCTATAAAAATATTTGGGGGTTGTTAAGACCGTTTTTGAGAAAAGCAAAGAAAACGGGTTCTAGGAGGCTTAATTGGGCAAAAGGCTACAAGGCTTAAAATTGGGTTTTTCAAGAAAGCGATGGGTACAAGGTGAAAGAATCCTATGAGATGGATCAGTGAGGAGCCAAATCAACAAGGGGATTGTGATAATACCCTTTCTTAGCCCCTTGAGTGGTTAGGACACTTTGGGTCAATGTGGAGCCCAGGGAAGCTTAGTGGTGAATTGAGAGTAATGGTGAAGAATTTGAAATTGTTGGAGAGTCTTATGAGGTGAGAGGGGTTTAGGAGGGATCCCTGAGTAGGGTAGAGAGGAATACCCTAGGAAGACCAAAGAATAGGTCTTGGGAAGAGCAAGATTTCTCTTGAAAGATAAGACTCCCCATCAATTGTTGAAGGAGTGGTCTATGTAATGAAATTTTGACCTTATGCAGGGTATTTTGAAGATTTTTGATGCTTTGGAATGGTCTGGGAAGGCCTGGGTATATGAGTTTCTATAAACCCTCCCTCTTTGCATTGAAAAATGGGGGTTTTTGTATTGGAATCCTAGTTGAGCGGGTAAGGTCCTAAGACCTAGAAATTATCTTGTTTTGAGACCTAATTGTCTTTTCATGAATCAAATGTTTTGTGAAGGGAAATATAGTTGAATAAGTGTCAAGAAATGTGTTGATTTCTTTCTTTGTACTGCATCAATTTGTGCAGAGATATTGGAAGGTGTTTGGACCCTTCAGAGGAATGGGAGAGGCTTGGAGTTGTCTTAAAGGATGAATTTTGGTGAATGGTTCTGAATTTCTATAATTGGCAAGTGTAAATAATTGTGTATATAATTTTGTAATTTAAAATGTGTATTGACAACCTAAGGTTATAATGACAAAAAAAAATGAAAGCAAGCCATAATAGAATGAAAGAATTTTTTTAAAGACTTCACATACCTTAAAAACCATACTTTCAAATGGAGGAGTTCAACCCAATTATGTAGCCTTAGCTTCTTCTTTCTTCAAACTCCACAACAATCTGACTTGTTCAAAAGATTGTTCCCTTCCACACTTCAATTATATATCAGTTTTCAATGGAATTCAAACTTCAATTGATATTATATGTCTTTCAACATGGAAAATTTATTATTTCATGCAAAGGTGGTAAAAAGATCATGGAAAAGGTGATGGAAAATGAAAAAGATGCTTGCACACTTCACAACATCATCAAAAAGATATTTTTTGTCAGAGCACGTGCAAAACCAGGGGAATATGTAGATTGTGGGCCCTCAAATAATAGGTATATTGATTTTTTAACCGTTTTAGTGGACTACAAAATGAGCTCGCATTATAACGCGCACACATTATAACACAAGCGCATTATGTGAAATTAAGTTTTCTTAGAGTTTTTTTCATAGTATAGAGTTTCTGAGAGAGTGGGAGGGAGAGAGGGGGAGAGTGGAAGATAAAGAGGGAGGGAGAAGGGGAGAGTGGGAGAAAGAGAGAGGGAGAGAGTGGGAGAGAGAGGGAGAGAGTGGGAGAGAGTTGGAGAAGGGGAGAAGTGGAGAGTTTCTAAGAGAGTGGGAGGGAGAGAGGGCGAGAGTAAAAGATAGAGAGGAAGGGAGAAGGGGAGAGTGGGAGAAAGAGAGAGGGAGAGAGTGGGAGATAGAGAGGGAGGGAGAGAGGGGAGAGTGGGAGAGAGTGGGAGATAGAGTGGGAGGGAGAGAGGGGAGAGTGGGAGATAGAGAGTGAGGGAAACAGGGTATTAGGGTTTAAGGGTTGAGGGATCAACCCTTAAACACTAATCCCTCAACCATTAAAACTTAATCCCTCAACCCCTATACCCTCTTAATCCCTCAACCCTCAACCCTTAAACCCTAATCCATCAACCCCTATACCTTCTTAATCCCTCAACCCCTATACTTTCTTAATCCCTCAACCCTCAACCCTCAATTCTCAACCCTTAAACCCTAATCCCTCAATCCCTATACCCTCTTAATCCCTCAACCCTCAATCCTAAACCCTCAACCCTTAAACCCTAATCCCTCAACCCCTATACCCTCTTAATCCCTCAACCCTGAACCCTTAAAACCCTAATCCCTCAACCCATATACCCTCTTAATCCC